>JARPMJ010000482.1:32500-268115 GCA_033366665.1 Phoxinus dragarum | reverse complement strand
TTCCTGGACCTTCAATTTTTTGAGATTTTACTAAATGAGGGTTTAAAAAAAAAAAAGTTTTTTCAGTTCGCTACTGAATCATTCAGACTGATTTCGGAAACAGATTCAAAAGGTTTCCTCGCTAATCCCATTGAATATTTCAGGATAGAGCACTTGAACTATAAAACGGTATATTTACTACTGTAATTCAACACCACACACACACACAATTTTTCATGGCCAGACTCCAGAAGTTGATTTCTCTTGCCTTAAAGGAGAACTCCGGTCAATTTTAACATTGAGCTAAATTTTTAGTAAATTTGGAGTGCTGTCAATACAGAGAACAACGACAAAAATCGGTGTTGCCTACACCGTGTTATCCTCTTTTTAAAATTTGCACCCTATTGACTTGAATGGGGCAAGTTTTAAACCTGCTTTTATCCTCTTAACATATTTGATGTGTCATTACAAGTGCCCAGCCATGTTGAGTGATTCCTTAAGAGTGAACACGAGTGAATCTGACTGCAGTAGATGTGAAAGATATTAATAAAAATGATGTTATATCAGCCAGCGCACAGACCTGTATTTAGTTCCTGTTTTCGGTGGAAGTCCAAAGTAGTCGATTGTCGAGTTCACGCGCGTGATCATAGCAACTAAACCTATGCGCGTGAAAAATTTTAAAAATAGGATAAAACAGTGTAGGCAACACCGATTTTTGTCGTTGTTCTCTGTATTGACAGCACTCCAAATTTACTAAAAATTGAGCTCAATGTTAAAATTGACCGGAGTTCTCCTTTAAGAGTTAGCATTAGCCAGATAAAGTGTGGTTTCCCGAGCTCAGAGATGGAAACTGCAGCGATACATCAAAGCAAGCCATGATGAATCAGCGGTCCTCATCCAGATTAGACAAAGATGGTCTTCAGTCCATTAGCTTAGATTAGCAGGAACGCCACCAATTCAAACAAGAGGGGAAATGTACGTCGCACTCAGCTGAATTATTCAAATTGGCTGTGATACAAAGGCATTTTTCTTCTAAACGTTGGGTACATGAATAATTATCTTTCCGTCGAGTCAGCGGAAAACAGATGAACTCTGGAAAGGTAAAACAGGGACTTGGGGATGTGGATTCATGAAGACACTGCCTTCTGACGATCAGCGAGTGAAAACAAACAAAGTTTAGATCGGTCTGAGGTGTTTAGCTGTGGTTACCAGGATGGAAAACTAGCTAAATCATCTTAAACCAGCCTGAACAAGCGAATAGCAAACAATGAAATCTGTTATATTTCCCCCGAATTCTCTGTTGTCTGTTTTGGATTTATGATTTGATTCAAATTTATTATCAAAAACATGTTAAAACTTGCTAGCAAATTGTTGAATAATGCTAACAATGTGTTAAATCATGCTAGAAACATGCTAGCATAATACTTTTTTTTTTAAACTTGCTAGCAAATTGTTGAATAATGCTAACAATGTGCTAATATAATCAAATAAAAAAAAAAAACATGTTTCAAATATGATTTAATTCATGATAGAAACTGGATGCACAATATATCGGCAACCATATCGGTACCGGCCGATATGTTAATTTAGAACGTTATCGGCCCGATAAGAAAATTTGCCAGATAAATAATTTCCTTCAGCTGAGACACTTCAGATGCGCACTGTTCAACATGATTGTTTTGAATTGCTTGAAATATGATTGGAATTACTTCAAAAAAGGAAAATACAGCAACATGTGCACCAGCGCAAGTCTGTAATATATCGGTTATCAGCTTTTAAATATAAAGAATTATCGGTTATTGGTATCAGCCAAAATATCCCTACTAGAAACATGCTAACACGCTAGAAAAGTGTTAAATCATGCGAAAACTTGCATGTTTAAACATGTTAGTAATTTGTTAAATCATGCTAAAACATGCTAGCAGTGTGTTAAATAATTCTGGAAACATGCTAGTATTATGCTAATTAATGCTAGAAAAAATCTAACAAATTATTTCTTGTTAGAAACATGTTTAAACACCTTAAAACCTCTCTGTCTGTCTGTTGTTTTTCTGAGAGACTGTATTGCCTTTAAGTTTTAAACTACTTTATACTTCAAACTACTGAAAACCTTCAAACTTCCTCAATCTTTCTGGTAAAGCTTTCTCTTTTTTATTATTTTATACATTACTGTGTCTCTTAACCTTTCTGGTTTTATTATTTTATACATTAATGTGTCTCTTAACCTTTCTGGTTTTATTATTTTATACAAATTTATTATCAAAAACGATGGTAATCAAATAATGGCATACAAAATTGCTATTTATTTAGTCTTTTAAAATGTAAAGTGTTTCTTTACTTGTTGAATGTTAAAAGAAAAATACTTATTATATTGCTTAAAAATAATGTTATTGTTATCACTTTAAAAATACATTTAAGTATATATTAAAAGTAATATCTTTCTGTCACAATACAGAACTTTTATTTTGACGGGTTGTCCTTGTGGTTTAATATTCACAGGAACTAGTCTCGGTTCAGCCCAACGAACCACATTAGTCTAAACGTTTTAGATAAAGAGATTTTTTCTTCACATTGTACAGTATTAGTAGCACCTCATATCAACGCTAAAAACACTCGCGCGCAGTGACCTGTGCTTTTCCACATATCCGTTCCCGTGTGTTCGACGCAGGCCATCAATGCGGACTCCGTGAAATAATCCATACCATCTGGAGCTCTTCTCTTTCTCCTCGGATGAGCAGCGAATCGATGTTCTCGCCGGGAGGCCTGGTCACGTAGCGAGAGCTAGCGCTGTAATTCATGTCCTGTTGTCTCGTCGTAGCGGCTCCCAGAATGCCTTTGTTTCGGCTGAGCGGGAATCCTTCCAGTGTCAATGTTTGAGCTCTGAACCAAGACTGAAGCTTCAATATTATGGGCGAGATTCATGCGTCTGGTGAAATTACTAGCTTGTTAGATTCCATAACTCTCTAACGTCGCCAGATTAAATCAAGAGCCAACATCCACAGAGAATCCCCCAAAAAATGGACGCGGGAACACAAATGCAGATGTTTTGAAGAATGTTCAAGAACGGAAAATGTAATTTGCATGTGCGCAGACATGTGACTGGTTTTGACACCAGTGATGCGACCGCTATTGGTTCTTGTACGTCACATGACTGATTGTGAAGCGGTAAATTTGAATATGCAATAGCAGGGATATATAGTTAACTTGAGGGCCGTTTACACGACACCGCTTTCAACTAAAAACACAACTTTTTATTAGGGCTGTCGATAGATCAATCGCGATTAATCGCATCCAAAATAAAAGTTTGTGTTTCCATAATATGTGTGTGTGTACTGTATATAATCATTTATATATATAAAAACACACAATCATGTATATATTTAAGAAAAATTGGTTATTTATATATAAAATATGTATATATAATATAAATTATATAAATGTATATACCGTATATAAATGCAAATATTTCCTAAATATATACATGATTGTGTGTTTATTTATACATAGTAATTACTTTTATTTTGGATGTGATTAATCGCGATTAATCTTTTGACAGCCATACTTTTATGCATTTTGGCCGTTCATTTACACGGCAACAGCGTTTTGCGGGCCGGAAAGCTTTTATAAACGGGTTTTTAAAGTGCAAGTTTTTAAAAATGATACCGTTATCGCAAACTACAAAACGATAATTTGTGAAAACCTTGACGTCATCCGTATTGTGTCCAGTTGCGTAGTGTTTCTTTATAAAGTGACATCGCCATCTACTGGCCTGGCTGAAGAATACAGCGTTTTTAATAGTTTTCGCAGATCTCTATGAAGACAATGGTTGTCATCTGTATGCGAAAAATGCAAAGGAAAACTTTTAGTAGCCTACATTGTGTAAACCTATGCTAAAACTATTAAAAAACTACTTCTAAAAACATTTTTGTTAATTGAAATAAAGTTGAAATAAAATAATTTTTTTTTTTTAAATAAAATCAACCCAAATAACGATAAAAAAAATAAAAAATGTATTGTGTGTGTGTATATATATATATATATATATATATATATATATATATATATAAATAAATAAATATATTATGTACAATTATATTTTTATTAAAATTATTTTAAATATAAATTATTCAATACATCATATATATATACAAATAAATATAATGAATTAATTCATCTTTATTACATACATGCGTATTTTTTATAAAAACTTCAGATTATATATATATATATATACACAGATGAAACTCGAAACATTTTAATATCGTCAAAATAATCATCAAAATGAGAACAAAGGCTTGAAATATCTTACTTTGCATGTAATGAGTCTATATAATAAATTAGTTTCACCTTTTAAGTTGAATTTCTGAAATAAATGAACTTTTGCACCATATTCAAATTTTTCGAGTTTCACCTGTATATGAATTTTCCTTCCAGGTTTTTGTGAGATTTACCCTCATAACAAAGCTTTATATAGCTATATATATATATATATATGGACAATTAATAGTTGTCATATAATGTCATAACAGCAGCATGAGAATCCATCTGTAAAACCACGTTTGACTGATATGAAAGTACAGTTTTCTGCATAATAAGTGGAATAATAAGCCGGAGCCGTTGGCAGTGACAGTGAAGCCATTACAGTGATGCATCCATGTATAATTCACACGTGTGGAGCATAGACTGTGTGTCGAGGCTGTTTGCGTGGCACAGATGTGATTAAGCTGGAGTGAAATGTTGTCGTCTGAAATTTCAATGAAACGTACGTGACTACAAACACTCGACTGTTGTGACGAGAACCGTGACTTGCGCTTTTCAAATGTAAAGAAATGTAGAGATGTTGTACAACACTTTAACTCTTTTTTTTATGGTTAATGACACAGAGAAACGATATCGTTAGAATCAATTTTAAATAAATCGTAAATAAATTGAGTAAATCGTTAAACTATTTGTTTTCCTGCTGATGAACGATAAAAACATTGACAGCCAATCAGAATCCATCCTGCTTTACCTCATCCTGACCTGATTTTTTATTTATTTTTTATAAAATTGAGTGTTCATCGGAGGGGTCCAATACCCATTACTTTTGTCGCACTTGAAAGAATGTGAGGAATGTGCTTCTAAATGACTATTTATTATTTATTGATTGATTAAATCTAATAATTTAAAGGTAAATAAAATAAAAAATAACAAAAAATCTCTTTCAAAAATAGAACAAATATTATAAAAATGAAATAAAATAAGTTTTCTGGACAAAAAAAAAAAGTATAATTTTAAAGCAACCCTAAAGAAGATTTTTTTTACTTTAAAGTAATGTTTCCAAACTCGTTTCAGCGGTTCATCAAGTCATAACAGGGTGAACGGCACTTCTGAATTCGCTTTGCGGTCCTATATCTGGTATAATCACACGATGTAAGTTTACCAGATCGGGTCGTGTTTCTGTAGTTCGAGTGAGACTACAAATTTGGCTTGCTTTACACCAAGCGTTACAATAGTCATTGTTTCGTTTTTCTTAGTTTCTGATGTCGCAACACATCAAACTTTCATGAAATCATGCATCATACTCTACCTTGTCTGTGGACATCGTTCATTCCAGAGCCGGCGCTGGATCAACAGCGAGCGTGCGTGCGACAGTAGCGGCGGGAGGCTAAATTATTTACGATAGCGGTAATAAACAATTCCGCCTCCAGCCTGTAGGGCGACCGAAGAGGAACCGTTCTTTAGTGTTGCTTTAAAGCAGGGCTATGCAGCTTCGGGAATTTCTTCGCTGTATTCTCGCAGGTTTCTCTATAGAGCGCCCCCCTACAGCTTCGAATAGATATTTGACAACACTGTCGAAAAACTTGTTGGTGTGACTCAGATACCAGAGGCTAGTAGATCAACGACATCACAGCAGACGGGACATTCTTTACAACGTCGTCTTCATTCGGGTTCGAACAGCGTGAGGGAGCGCAATAATGACAGAATTTGAGAAGATTTTTTTCGCCAATTTCTTACATCGCGAGACCTGATATCACGCGATACTTCCTGACGCCGCGGTCGCCGGCCCAAAGTTTCAAGTGTGGTTTCTCCGCTCACAGGCGATAGGGGGATGCGAGACGACCACCATTCAACCCGGAAAAAGTAATATAACCATTCAAATGACTCCGAAGCTGTTCAGTTCAGGTAAAAAACCTGCAAAGTTCACCTTTAAAGCGACAGATGACAAAAGTGCAGCGCGCGCTTAGAATAAACATGCTTGATTTTCCTTTTCGTCACACAAAGATTGTTTGGCAACTCGAATGTTAAGACTGTGTGTGTGTTTTGACTAATGGGAAGCTGTAAATGCAGACATCACCGCTGCTTATTAGGACGTCCATGGCAAGCTGGGAAATTTGGAAAGAAAGCCAATATGTCTGCGCTCTGGCATTTGACATTGAGCAACTTCATTTGACCGGCCAGCAGAAAGGGCAGGAGGACTGAAGGCGCTCGACCAGTTACAACTGATTGGATTAGAAGCAGTGTCCTCATTCCCAGTGACGCTCTTTTTGGTGTCATCATCAAATTAAAGGGCATCGTTGAGGGTCGAGATGAAAGTCGGCATGGGAACAGAGAGGATTATGGGAAGTGGATGCATCCATCATATGCGTTGACAATGTGAATGCATTTCTGTGTAGGCTACCTCATTAACATGTGTAAATAATGATTTGAACAATTTAATATGTGAAACTCAACAATCAGAAGTTTGAGTGAAAGGCATGATGAGATATGAGACGGTATATGAGAAGAAAAAAAAGGTAAATGTCACTTCTTTTTAAAGAATATCTTAAGCGTGCTTTCCAGGTGAACTATAATTTTGTCAATTATGCAAAAAGAAAGAAAGAAGGGTTTGCTATTTTTTTTATATTAAACATTGTCAAATATGATTCATTCTTTTTACATGGGTTGAATTCAGATAAATATGATTTAAATCGGGTTTTTTTTGTTGAAAACATATTTGACATCTTTGTCATCATTTCGAATAATTTGCAGTTAAATTAAAAATGTAAAATAAATATATAAAAAAATGTTTTTTAAATAATTATCTGAAATATAATTATGCAAAAAGTAGTATGCAAAAAATATTAAACTAAAGATAAACTATGCGAAAAGGTGAAAATATATTTAATATCTAAAATATCATTTTTGATCATTTTAAAGTCATAGCCTATTGTGTTTAATATAATTTAACTTTAAATAAATTTTCACTTTTTCATAATTTGATTCAGATAAATATAATTTAAAATGAAAGCTTTTGTAATATTTAGAGTAAAAAGATTAAAAATGAAGTGAAATTATGTTTTAAAAAATCATATCGTCAAATTTATATATTTTTAAAATAATTTTAACTGAAATAACATTAAAATATATATCACGTATGAAAGTAGCACACCCCAGAGACTGGATTATAATATTTTCAGATTCTAGCGTTTCCTGTTAAAACAATAACATACCGTTAAATTGCTACCTAAAGAGTTAAACAAATTCAGCAAGAGTTCATTTAACCTGTTTTTGTTTCCCATTCATGTTCCCGCCGTGACCTCGTGCTCGCGCTGAACGGCTTCAGTTGACAGATCTTTAATAACTGTGAAAGTGAAAGCGCACAGGATGATTAGGGCAGGAGGATCGACACCTCTTTCCTCGACAGAATAATGGAATAATAACTCTACAGGTACTAATCTCTCCGGAGGGTCGAAGGCTATCAGCAGTGTCCCCGCGGAGCCTTCATTGACCGCACAACGACTGTCAGGTGACCGCTAATCCCTTCAGTGAACGTCACGCTATTGTGTCCACGTCCTTCCAGTCGCCCGTCATTGTGGAGATCAGAACAGAGAGCGCTTGTCAAACTCAAGAGGGCGAATTAAGCGTTTTCTCAGCGGAGCGGAGTCACTTAGCTTTGAGCAGGGGATAATCAACGTTTGATGCCGTAGCATGAGATAGTAGAGGGCTAAAAGGGCTTGTTAACTGTCGATTAGCATAGGCTAGCGGTTCAAACTGCTAGTTGGCTGGTTCTCAAGTCAGTTTTCTTATAAATGCTGTTGGTTAGCATACAGAGACTAGTTTATGGTTAGTTGGCCAATTCACAGTAGAAATACTGTCGATTAGCATGCAAACATTGGCTAGCGGGTAAAACTGCTAGTTGTACTGGTTCTCAAGTCAGTTAGTTGGCCAATCCACAATAGAGATACTGTCGATTAGCATGCAGAAACATAGGTTAGCGATTAAAATGGTTAGCTAGTTAACAAGTGTGTTTCCCTTACAAATACTGTCGGTTAGCAAACAGAAACATAAGCTAATGGTTAGTTAGCCAATTCACAGTAAAAATACTGTAGGTTATCATGCAGAAACAGGCTAGCGGCTAACATTGCTAGTTGGCTGGTTCTCAAGTCAGTTTTTTTTTAAATAAATGCTGTTGGTTAGTATGAAGAAACATAAGTTTATGGTTAGTTGGCCAATTCACAGTAGAAATACTGCCGATTAGCATGCAGAAACATAGGCTAGCGGTTAAAATGGCTAGTTTGCTAGTTAACAAGTGTGTTTCCTTTACAAATACTGTCGGTTAGTAAACAGAAACATGAGCTTATGGTGAGTTGGCCACAGTTCACAAGGCAGTTTTCTTTACACCACACACTTTTCAACTAAAACTATATCTTTATTTTTGTCTACAGTTGTGTAGTTTCTTTACAAAATGACATCGCCATCTACTGGCCTGGCAGCAGAATACAGCGTTTTTAATCGGTTTGGCGGATCCGCGTGAACGCTTTTCTTTAGAAATACTGTTGGTTATATCATACAGACACATAAGCTAAAGGTTAAAATGTCTAGTTTACAAGTTACTTTATGGGGTGTGAACACTCAATAATGGAAAATAATGGCAAAATCCATTTCTTTTACTAATATTGTTCATAAACTAACATCATAAGATCTATATCCTCTAAATGACATATAGCATGCATTTCTATATATGGGCTAATTCATAAGATTTTAATATAGCAGAACATTTCTGTTCTCTCTTCATATGGCAGAAATCATAAAGAGTAGCCTAACTTAACCATATGAATTCAGTGTTTGACATTGCCTTAGCAAACTTTTATAATAGCGTTTCGTTTCATATTTTAGCTCGAGCTCACATTCGAGGCTTTCAATTGACCTCCTCGTCGTTTTGTGTCTGGTTCTAATATTTCTCCTCTTTTAAGCTTTGTCTCTTTGACACGTAATAAATTAGCGCGCGTCTTAGCTCTGCGCTTTTGGGTGGCTTCCGCGCGCTACGCCTGAGCGAGTTTTGGCTTCCTGACCCTGGATTATCTTCTGGTTATTATTGGCACAACTCTCAGTCTGTCTCTCCTTCCATAATCACACCTCAAGACTCCTCCACCTTAATGCTAGCAAGAAAACCTTATTAACATCATCTCACAGTCAATTAACCTGTCACATGTGACTTAGCCGCCTTTACCCACAATGCAGTGCTTCAGTCTATTAATAAACCGCTAACTCCTGAGCAGAAGTTGCTGTTAAAACTGTTAAGACTCTTCACAAAAAAGCACCTGGAATGTATTTGACACTCCTCATCCACTTCTTCCCTCCAGTTTCTCACGCTAGTTTCTTTGCTCTATCTCCTCTGTTGTTTTTAGAGACGCTAGCTGCATGACAGGCAGGGTAAATATGGCTGGATGAGCTGAATTTCCCTCAAGACCTGTGATACTGTCGCACAGAACAACACGCTAACGCTAACAGAGCATCTGCGTTTGATGTGACTCATTCTGTGAATGAACGAAGGAAAGAAATAAAAGGGGTTGCTAGTTTTAGACTGCTTTTTTTCACAGTTTCACAACATTGCATTTTGTTAGCTGTTAGCTAATGACGCAGAACAGTTTAAACCAGTCTGAGGTTGTTTGCTGGTCTAGCGGGTATCTCAGCTGGCGCATTTTGCTAATTTTGAAGTAGACGTAATACATTTGAAACTCTTTGAAAGTGTGGACTTTTTCATGTGTATATATAACATTTTAGTTTTTGGCCGGATACAATACAACATGAACACGTTTGTGGAATGTTTTGTTTATGTTTTCCTGCTAAAAAAAAAAAAGTTTAAACCAGTTTAAGGTGGTTTGATGGTCTTTGCTGGTTTAAGCTGGTCTAGCGGTTATTTTTCTGACTCATTTTGACAACCTTCCTGCAACCAAAATGCAATGAATGTTACAGTACAGCGTTGTAGAAACGTTCTAGGACATTTCAAGAAACTATACCAAACTTTTATACAATTGTTACCATGCAATATTAGTGGAACATTTTGTTCATGTTTTCTATTGGGGGAAATAAGTTTATACCAGGTTTGAACCTGATTAAAATGTCCTGAAAAGAAATTAAGGTTTTTATTCCAGGATTTTCAATGGGGTCCAACAGTTTGAAGGTTTCAGTGCAGCTTCAAAGTCTCTAGTCTACATGATCCCAGCCGAGGATTAAGAGTCGTATCTAGCCAAACCATCGCTCATTAAAACCCCCAAAAACATTTATATACTTTTTTAACCACAAAAGCTGGTATTTATCTGGCTTATTGGCACATTGTGATGGTTTTGCTAACCTAACTGCAAACAAAAAGCAATGTTGATGTTATAGAAAAGTTGCACCACTCCTTGCAACATTGTGATCAGTTATAAGACGCACAAGCAATGACGTAAACCCGTTGTTGAGGAAAGTCAGCATGAGTTTACAGTATTGTAACGTCAGTGCTAAGAACAAACGAGTACACTTTCTGCTGTTACACTTGTTCTTACGTCGGCTTTTCTCAGTATTTGGCTCTGCTGAATGGGCTTTTATCTTCCTCCTGCGAGAGCGTGGGCCCCGATGCTTCTCCATTGTGCCCTTCCTTTGACGATTTATTCCTGGAATTGATTGAGAGTGTACAAAGAGGTAGTGCTCTTGAAAGCAAGTCCTTGTGTTTAGACAGCGTGGGCCGCTCGGTCACACTCGACAATCGGAAAACACTCCAGTTAATTCCGTCAATGACCAGAGTCATCACGGTGATGATACGGCGGTAAACATGCGCCTATCAATGGGGTCCGTTCAACGGCTCGCTCGCGGACCAGCACTTCTGAGTAGCATGAGCGAGCAAAAGACATAATCTGCACACTCGTTCTTCATTTCATGAGCTGATTTATCTTTAAACATGACAGTAAGTTGCTGAACACACAATCTCCCCTTATCAAGCACCCCCCTTTTTTTTAATAGACATGAAAATGCACATGCCGAACTTAAATGGTTGTAATTCAAGAATGCTTTGGAATAGATGTAAGATTGGTCTTGTTTTTAAGACACTTGGCAGATTTTTGTAGAAGTGAAATAAATTAAGAGAGTTAAACAGAAAAAAAGTTATAGAAGTTTGAGTTAATGAAAATGTACAACGTTAAAAATGTAATTATTCATATTTTATATAAAATATATATTTTCAAAATCTGGTGGACTCTAAAACTGCAAAAAAATCAAAGGCAAAAATCTGAACAAGTTGTGTTTCAAATTTTAGGTTGATATCTCTTGAAATCAGCTTTCAGTGAGATTTAGTTCGGGCGCAGTACCAAACTTCTCCACTAGTTGACATTAATGCCCATATAAGGGCGGCACCATTTACATATGTTGTTTGAGTGATCTGAACCATTATTTTTACAATTTTCATACAATTTATGAAGTAGTGTTGGAAGTTTGGCAGATTTTGAAATTAATTCAACCTCTAAGAAACACAAAAGATCACGTATGTGCATTATAGCTCGCCGCCACATCACTAATGCTGAATCTATTATTATTTTCTTTATATTTAAAACATTTTCAGACCTTTTTTTCTAAAAGAATTGAATGGATACTATCTTTTGAACTCTTGGCATGAAAACAAACAGGTTTCTACCATTCTTTCATGATTTTTCATGTTCATCACTATTTCAAAATAAAGGTCTGAACACGCCTTAGGAGAATGAAAATATTCTTGTTGATAAAATATGCAAATTGATAAATTACGGCTCCTTTGTCATTTGTTTTGAAAATCAGTCACCAAATATGTAAACTAGAGATTGTAAGCTTTCAAATGATATATAGTTTGTCAGGATTAGTTAAGGTTTAGTATAGGATATTTTTGTTTTAAATATGTAATGACTGTGGTATAAGGGGTTAAAGTTTAATCCCGTCTGCCTGGCACACTTCCCATAATGTTTACGCATTAGGTCAGTTTGTCGAAAGTACAGTGGTCAACATTTGAAGTGGATCAAAAAAGTTAATCAAAGTTGTCCTAAGAGTAAGACAAGAGCGGGGTACTGTTCAAAATTCAGTATAACTTCGATGAAAGGTTTTGTCCACTTGAAATATTACACCATTACGCCAGTAGGTGGCGACAAAGGACTGTTAAAAATGTAGTTGGCATTGCAGAATTTATTCAAGAGATTCATCAGAAATGCTGATTCATCCAGTAATGAATCAAGTTAAGTCTTTATGAGTCATTAATTCGACATTTGTTATTATACTGTTGTACTGCTGACGTGTTGTTTGTTGTTTTTATCTCCTTTCAGGCGTGGTTGAGGGTGTTCACAGGGAATGAACACTGGAATGACTGACTTGGATGATTGCAATGGTGAAAGTTGGAGAGTCAATGTAAGAAAGGAGAACACAATTATGAATACAACTTTTGAGTGCTGTGTAAACACAGAAATGCTATATTATTGCAAGCTTACCGTAGTTTCCGGACTATAAGTCACACTTTTTTCATAGTTTGACTGGTCCTGCGACTTATAGTCAGGTGCGACTTGTATATCAAAATTAATTCATACTGACTGAGATGAACCAAGAGAAAACATTACCGTCTACAGCCGCGAGAGGGCGCTCTAGTTAGCGGAGTTGTTCAGAAGCGACACCGAGGAAGAACTCAATGGATTCAGTGTTGAGGAATGAGATCGGGAGCTTGGTGAACTTGCTTTCCGGTAACTAGTTGAACTCGCCGGCTAATGTTAGTTTAGCCAATTCATCCTCCCAGGTATATGTTCTTTATGCTATTGTGTAGTTGAATAACTGTTAATGTGTTACGCTAACACACCGGACACTATTCAGCTGTTGTTCTGTGTGCTATTGTGTAGCTGAATAACTTGCCTTCCAGATTAAATGTCTGGTCTTGGTCTTGGATTTTGTGAAATAAATTTCTAAATAAATGCGACTTATAGTCCAGTGCGACTTATATATGTTTTTTCCCTCTTCGTGACGCATTTTTGGACTGATGCGACTTGTACTCCGGAGCGACTTATAGTCCGGAAAATACGGTAAGTGTTTATTCAAATAAATGCACTTGCTTTTTACATTTAAAATAGATCTTGACATACATTGGTTGCATTAATAAAAAAGGTCTTGGTTCAGAAGTTTGCAAGTCTGCTCTCATTTAGCATTCATAATTTGTTGCTTTTTCACGCTTAACAAAATCCATCAAGCATAACATCCACCCTGTCAAATGAACTTTTACTTAACTAAAAGTTATTATTATATTTATATTTTTTTCTACAGTTCATATAGGCCTATGTTGACTCTTGAATGCTGATGAGAGCAGGACAGAACCTTACTAACATTTCTCTTTCCAGCTTGAAATGGCACACACACACACACTTCGGAAACGCACCGGAAAAATGTTTTGGAACCGAAAATGCGTCCGTTTTACAGATTCGTTCAGAAATGCTGATTCATCCAGTAATGAAACGAGTGAAGTATGAGTGAGTCCATTTAAAATAATTTAGATTAAACATTTTAAACTGCAGTCAATTAACATTTTGTCAGAATCTCTAGTAAATTACATGTTATTTCTTTTAGTTGTCCGTTCAGAAATATTGAGAATCAGGATTTTCAATTTATCCACAATCGCGCCAGTTTTAGTGCATCACTTTATGATTAAGATGTTTGGACAGATTTTTAGTGCATTGCTGGTTTTTTTTTTTTTTTTTTTTTTTTTTTCACTTTGCTATGAGGTTTCTAGATTGTTTTAAATAGTTTTTAGTTTAATGGGATTGCTGATGTGTTTTGATTTGTTTCAAAGTTATCATTACATTTATATCTTTTCTACAGTTCATGTTTGTTGACTCTTGAATGCTGATGCAGAGCCTTACTAACATTTCTCTTTCCAGCTTGAAATGGCACACACTCTTCGTAAAAACGTACCGAAAACGCGTCCATTTTACAGAATGACTCTGGAGACGAGGCCTGTGATGTAAGATGACACGCGGTTGGCTTTGAGGTTGCAGACGGGTGAAGCTAAACCTCTGGGAGAGGCTCTTTTGTGTAAATCAAGGCTGTCTCCCGTCCCGGAGCCGATGATGAGGCTGCTTCTGTCAGTTCGCCCTCACCACTGGATTTGTGTCGAAACTCTCCAGATTCATCGACGGCTGATCAAAGCCCGCGCGCCGACGAGACTTTCCCCTCACTTTCATCTCTGACTCCAGATCTTTTTTTGTTTTCGCTTGTCATTTCACAATGTTGCTCTCAAAGAAATATAATCATTATTTATCAGAGGAAGCTTTTTTGATTTGTTTTGACTGGAGAATAACGACACCGCCGTACGTGGCAATAATTGACTCGCATGTCTGCGATTCGTTTGGTTATTCAGTCAGAGCAACAATTAAAGCGGATCTCGCGTAAAGTTTGGTGCAACTCGACTTTGGAGTTATTTTAGTCAATACACTAAATCCCATGTCATTTTCAGAAACAAAAGTGCATGACGGCCTGGAAAAGACTTCACACTGTTTAAAGCCTAAAGCTGTCCTGTTTTACCATCTTGAATCATGAATCGTGAATTCAATTTATGTGTTGGATATTTAAAAAAAAAAATTATGATTTTTTTTTTAAAATAGATTTTTTTTGTATTTAAATGTATTACATTTATTTTATTTTTTAAATCTTTGATTTATAGATTTTTTTTAATACATGTTTTTAGTATGTAACTAGAAATGCAACATTTTAGTGTTTTAAGCGTTTTTAGCGCATTGCTGCGTGGTTTAGATTTTTTTTTTTTTTAAGTGAGTTTTTTTTTTTTGCGTATTTCAGTGCATTTGAGATGTTTTTGTTGTTGTGTGTTGTTGCCTGGTTTTCAGCATGTTACTAAAAACCACCAGAAACACTGCATCAACATTCACAAAGAATCACAACACCTCAAATAGATTTTTTTGCATTGCTTTGCAGTATCGCGGGTGTTCTGTGCGCTTGCTGAAAGACACATGATTTGAGGAATCATTGAAACGCTGCAGGATAATGCACCCGCTGTGCTTTAATACTTACTGTGTGTGAGGGGTTTGTTCAAACCTAAAACAAACACATGCTATATTCAAAGATTTTTTTTTCAAATATGCGTTTATGCTAAAAATACCTCAAAACCACATGCTGCTTCCATAGCAACCATGCTATTGCTGCCCATGCATCTTTAAAAGTCATGTGTTGAACATGTGGAAAACAAGATGTGCTGCAGAAAGTCACTCAATGCAAACGTATTAGCGTTTAATGTGCGCATTGGCAGTGTTTGAGAAGGCGGCCTGACTTTGAGCTAATCTACAGCAGAAAATCCCCGGCCAATACGCATTACAGAAATCACATCCTACACGAATCACTCCGTCAGCGAACTGAACTGTAAGTGGGGGCTGTTATGGGTTTAACGTGTGGAACAAAATATTTTCCGGATTATCCTCATTACAGCCTGATCAGTCCTCCGTAGCAATTAGCGTTTCACTGTTTCATCCGACTATCGTTAGCGTCGAGCTCACGGGCCTTCAGGCTCTCCAGAACTCGCTGTTAGTCTGTTTATTTACATTGTGCATTCATTGTGTGACTTGAAATCTATCAATCCATGGAAAAACTTCAATTGCGTCAAGTATTACTGGAAAATATGAATATGTTTCAGCCTTAAGACAATATTTGATAATTGTCTCAGTTAATTGAGAATTGTTAATGACTTGTTTTGCATTCAGAGAAACCATCGTTTCAGAGTAGATTCACAGTTTAATGCAAGTAGTAAAGTGCAGTCAAAATCTCCAATTTCCATGGACCCCCCCGACTAATCGATTCACTAAATCGACTAATTGATTAATTGAATAGACTCATTGGTTCATTGGATCGACTCATTGATTAATTGAATCGACTCATTGATTCATTGAATCGATTAATTGATTCATTGAATCGATTAATTGATTCATTGAATCGATTAATTGATTCACAAAATCGAGGCTGCGTTGGAAATCCCATACTCTTTAGTAGGTAATTATTTTGAATAAGTAATGACCTTACGGCTGCTAAATATATGGTATGAATGTAATCTTGATGTACTCGCCATGTTGTCATTTGTCACGTGACCTACCAGCGTTGTCCCTTCACGTCCATTCATGAATGTTCACAAAAAATGCCATCAAAATGAACAAACATGTTCCCTAAATAATTTATGAGGGGGAAAAAATGCCCCAATGAGTTCCTAATTTTTGTATTTATATTGATATAGTTGAACAATATGCTATCACACGAGCAAGAGAGCTGTTTTCCCTGAAAAGCATCCTGCCAATGTGATCTTGATATCATAGAAAAGTTAAAATAAAGTAGTAGTTAAAATTAACTACGTTTCATTCCTGAAAGATTATTTTCTGAACAATTCTGATTCAATGACTATTGGTTTGTAAGTCACTATCCACTCTGGAGTGCAATTTTGTAAGATAGGCAAGTGCTTAATATATTCATTATTTATTTCCTGTCAGATTGGCTTATTGTCTGCAAAAATACCTCAATAGCCCTTTTTTGAAATTACTTTTTTCTTTTTCTGAAAATACGTTTTGCCTACTGTGAATTCAAACATACTACTTTTGTCACATACTGTTTTTCACCTACTATGTAGAAGGGAAGTATGTGATTTCGGACACAGCCCTACTCAGTGAGTCACTCAATCGATTAATTGATTAATTCAGTTGGCTCACTGAATAGACTCACTCCCAATTCGACTCATTGATTCACTGAATCAATTGGTCAATTCACGAAATTGGTCAATTGCTAACTGTAAATTCAAACACTACTTTTGTCACATACTGTTTTTCGCCTATTATGTAGAAGGGAAGTATGTGATTTCGGACACAGCCCTACTCAGTGAGTCACTGAATCAATTAATTGATTCACTCGGTTGGCTAACTAATTCACTTAATTGACTCACTCTTTCACTAATTTGTCTCATTGATTCACTTAATCAATTGGTCAATTGCCTACTTCTTTTGTCACATACTGTTTTTGGCCTACTATGTAGTAGGCATTTCAGACGCAGCACTACTCACTGATTCACTGAATCGACTCACCCTTTCACTAATTTCCTGCAGCTCAAACAGTAGAGCGTTGGCGCTTGCAACACCACGGTCATGGGTTCGATTTCCAGGGAAAGAACTTATAAGAATGTAAATGTGTACCTTGAAATGCAACGTAATTCGCTTTGGATAAAAGCGTCTGCCAAATGTATAAATGTAAATGTCATTTGACTCAATGATTCACTGAATCAACTGGTCTATTCACGGAATTGGACTATTTGAACTGATTCACTGATTATTTTTTTGCTGATGTTTTTTTAAACGTCTTTGTCTTAACACGAGTGTGTTCACTGCTTCTTCTGTTAGCTTTTTTTTCAAAGTCCTGTTGTGGGAAAAGCTAAATGCCTTCTGCTCAGGTTCCGGTTTAGCACTTTTAGACTCACTTGCACTACACCACATGGTGAAACAAGTGTCTATAAATATGAGTGTACTTCAGGAGGAGGAGGAAGATGATGAAGATGAGGAACAATGTGTGTGCTTTCACCGACCCGCAGCATTACTCATTCTGTCAGCTGCTGTCTCAACACCTTTCTGTAGATCCATGTGTTCACACGGTGGAGTCCGGCCAACCGGTGTGACACGCCGAGACAAAAATACAGTCAGTCGCCCACTGATCATCCTATTATTGGGACTGGAAACCTGCTTAATATTTTTAGGATCATTTGTGAATTTATACAAAAGCACATTTGATATGTAAGCAATAAGGTACTCGAGGCTGTGCTGTATCATGAATAATAACTCACGACCGAAGGGCGTTGTTAGGCACGATGCGAATCGGAGTCGGCCGTGACTTATTCACAATACAGTACAGCATCTCGTATATTATTGCTTCTATAAACCGGTTAGCACATAATGCAAATCGTAAAGCCAAAAAAAATATGTGTCAATGCAACTTTCATTATGGAAAATCAACTAAAAGACTAAAAAATAGTCCCTGCCCGTGAATAACAACAGAAGTTACATTATTTCACCTTTAGATGGCGGCAAAGACTGTCTTTATGAATGAGTCAGTCAGTAGAGAAGACTTTTAAATTGAAAGGACTGAAACTTGTGAACACGGAGAAGGAAGACGCAACTGACAAATTACTAGTTGTTAGGACACGGAAAACCCTCTGTTAAAAGGACAAGATTTCGCAGCGAACATTCAAACTGATTTTATTACGTTTATAGGACTGACCTGAAGGAAAATGCTATATCTACTGTAAATGCACGTACACTCGCTTACTCAATCTCTCACAATACTCTATAAAGCTTCAATAAACAATATCAATGAGATCAAACATGTGTTTACGTTGCTAAGAGTGGTTGCTAGGGGTGTTGTGTAGTGATACATAGATCCGTTGGGTGAAGCGTTCATAGCCGTGTTTTATCGTGAATAAAACACAGCTATTGACCAATCAGAATCAAGGACTGGAACTAACCGTCTTATATTATAATTTAATAAAACAGTTTGTTTTGTGATATTGGCCCGTCTCATTCTCTCTGCATTTACCTCTCCTTTGTCTTGTCCAGTAGAAGAGCAGGTGAATATGATGCGGGGCACATCTATAATGAATGTATGAGTGGCCAGACGTGTCTCATCGAGGGTAAAGGATGCCCGCTCAGGGATCACTTCCCCGCTGCTTTATAGCCACGTGCTTTATTTATGTGTTTGACATGGTGCCGCTGGGCTGGAGGTGCAGGCGAACCGGACCATCACGACCTATAAATGCCATCAAGAGAGAGCATTAGGGTTAGTTAAAAGGTTATTTTTCATTGATTCCTCACCGTCGTGTCGTTCCAAACCCGTAAGACCTTCGTTCAGCTTCAAAACACAAATTATGATATTTTTGATGAATCCGAGAGCTTTCTGAACCAGCCATTGGCAGCAACGTCATTGCAACTTTCAAGGCCCAGAAAGGTAGTAAAGACATCGTTAAAATAGTCATGTGACTCTAACCTTAAGTTTATGAAGCGACAAGAATACTTTTTTTGCGCAAAATAATGACTTTATTCAACAATCTCTTCTCTTCCACGTCATTCTCCTACGCTGTTGATGTTGTAAACTCGGGGCAGCACTTCCTGGTTCTACGTCAGAATGCCGGCTTTCTATTGGCCGACGCTGGTCACGTGATCACCATGGCACGTGTGTGAAGCTGACGCAGGAGCCGGCCAATAGTGAGCCAGCATTCTGACGAGAGAAGAGATTGTTGAATTTTTGCGCACAAAAAGTATTCTTTCCGCTTCATAACATTAAGGTTGAACCACTGGAGTCACATGACTATTTTAACAATGTCTTTACTACCTTTCTGGGCCTTGAAAGTTGCAATGATTTTTCTGCCTATGTGGGGTCAGAGAGCTCTCGGATTTCATCAAAAATATCTTCATTTGCGTTCTGAAGATAGTACGATTTCTTACGGGGTTGGAACGACATGAGGGTGAGGAATCAATGACAGCCATTTAATTTCTTGGTGAACTAACCCTTTAAAACCATCAATCTCTCAAACTGCGCTCATTTATTCACAGTGCCAGAGATCTCAGTGTGAACTCGAGCATTTCTCACCAAATTCTAACGAAACCAAAAACTTTTTCCACAATCCATTCCATTATAACATGGCTGTTTTGTTTTGTGTTTTTCTGACGGAAATGCATCACATTGTGGGAGTAACGGCTCTCGGACATTTTCCAGTCTTCTGAGCTTTTAAAGGAGAATCCTCTGAGGAACTGTGAGAGTGACCGAACGCACTGATGTTCCGGTTTCGACTGGTTTTGGGTCTTGTTGGTTTCATCCGGTTCTGATGGATGTAAGAATCCTCCGGTCTGTGGATGGACTGTGACAGTAAAGTGGACGAGTGACAGCCAGTGAAAGTAGACCAACTCTAGCAGTTCATACAAACTCTGTAAACTACCATAAAAATCTTTAGGTAACACTTCATTTTAATGTGTCCTTGTAACATATGTGACCCTGGATCACAAAACCAGTCTGGAGTCGCACGGGTATATCTGTGGCAATAGCCAACTATACATTGTATGGGTCAAAATTATAGATTTTTCTTTTATGCCAAAAATCATTAGGATATTAAGATCATGTTCCATGAAGATATTTAGTAAATTTCCTACCGTAAATATGTAAAACATGTATTTTTGTGAGTGAATGCAGCACAATCGTGAACATAAATGCACAACTTTAAAGGAGATTTTCTCAATGTTTACATTTTTTTGTTCCTCAGATTCCAGATTTTCAATAGTTGTATCTCGGCCAAATATTGTCCTATCATAAACCATACATCAATGGAAATCTTATTTTTTCAGCTTTCAGATGATGTTTACATCTCAATAAAAAAATAAATTACCCATGTGGCTGGTTTTGTGGTCCAGGGTCACATACTGTATGTTACATGTACTTACCATAGTAATAACAGTAAATTATGCAAAATTACATGCAACTAACCCTCAACCAAACCCTAATCCTACCCAAACCCTATAGTAAGTACTGTACATGTTATTAATTAATATTACTCGGTACTTAAATATACAATTACACTGTAACAATGACACCTTAAAATAAAGTGTAACCAATCTTTAAAATCACAAAAAAAAAAAAGAAATTACATTCAAAGAACAAACAACCATATTAATATCTTCATAAATGATTGATAATTACCATAAAAATAACATCAAAAGAAAAAAGTCAAGTAAAACGTTCAGATAAGTCTTGAAGGCCATGTCACTGGAAGTCAGTAAAGTATTAGTGTACAGTCGTTCTTATAAACTCAGTAGTCTGCAACAGTGAGCTTAAACCATCCACAAAACCCTTTCAAAACCAACTTGTCTATTTATTGTTCGGCTGCCGAAGTGTCTCCAAAAGTCAGCCGGAGCAATAAGAAATCCCATCTCGTGTTGCGCTTCAGTAATGTCTCCTGTGGTTTTGTGTTCGGGTTGTTGTTCCTCCTCAGTTGTTACACCGCTGGAAGAAAAGCTGAGGCCTGCAAACATGGTTCTGGAAACATCCAACACCCAATATCTGACTAAGCGCTTCTCCGATCTCTGTCTGTTGGCGGCTTTATTCACTTGCGAGCTCACATCCATCAGAGAACGAGAAGATTAAACCCCTCGCTCATATTTCCAGCACAAATCCCATTTCATGCCAAAGATAGAATTCCAAGTTCATTACCGCCGGTTTCCATCAAGAAAAGTTTTTTGCCAACTGACAGTTTGGAAATCACAGTGTGTCTGACAGCGGTGATCTGATCATTTTCATGTGAATCAGGATGTGTATTTGTTATCAGTAGATGATTGGGTGCTGAAAAGTGAACGATAAGATGGATGGGATGGGCTGTAAAACAAGAGGGATTGGTGACGTCAACCGAAAGGCAAAGACTTTTCAGAGAAAGTTATTACATTTTGTTTATGCATTAAACTAAATAAAAAGGTCCATTTTCATTGCATGTGTTTAGAGCAGGTTTCAGGACGTCTCAAATCTTCAGATCTGTTTTGAGTTCTTCATGAAAGTGTTTTGTTTTTGTGTTCTGTCTGTCCGTCTAAAAGTGTTTGTCTATTTGGGAAGCATTGGTCTATTCTTCTATGTGGGGAAAAAAAAGTGTTTGCCCATTTTGAAAAAAAAAGTACGTCAACAGTATCTGTTCGTCTGGGGAAAAAAAGTGTCTGCCTAAAAAAACCTGAAAAAGTATCTGTTTGCCCATCTCTCTATATATCCATCTGAAAAGTGTCCATCTATCACACGGATGAAAAAAGTGTCTGAAAAAAAACGATGTTTTCCTGTCTGTTCATCTGAAAAAGTATCTGCCTGTGTGTCTGTTTGTCTGAAAAAAGTATCTAAAAAAAAGTGTCTGTCTGCCTTTCCATTCATCTGAAAAAAAGTACCTGTCTGTTTGAAAAATTATTTCTGTCTATCAAATCACCTGACTATCTATTTGTCTGTCTGTCTATCCATTCATCAAAAAATACCTGTCTGACTATCTGTCTGTCTATCAGTCTATCCATTCGTCTGAAAAAAGTACATGTCTGTCCATCCAATTGTCTGACTATCTGTCTGTCTGTCTATCCATTGTCTGACTATCTGTCTGTCTGTCTATCCATTCGTCTGACTATCTGTCTATCAGTCTATGCATTCGTCTGTCCATCTATCCATTCGTCTGAAAAAAGTACCTGTCTGTCTCCATTCATCTGACTATCTGTCTGTCTGTCAGTCTATCCATTCATCTGATTATCTGTCTGTCAGTCTATCCATTCGTCTGATTATCTGTCTGTCCATCTATCCATTCGTCTGAAAAAAGTACCTGTCTGTCTCCATTCATCTGACTATCTGTCTGTCTGTCAGTCTATCCATTCGTCTGATTATCTGTCTGTCAGTCTATCCATTCGTCTGATTATCTGGCTGTCTGTCTATCCATTCATCTGAAAAAAGTACCTGTCTGTCTATGCATTCATCTGGCTATCTGTCTGTCTGTCAGTCTATCCATTTGTCTGATTATCTGTCTGTCTGTCTGTCAGTCTATCAATTTGTCTGAAAAAAGTACCTGTCTGTCTATGCATTCGTCTGACTATCTGTCTGTCTGTCAGTTTATCCATTTGTCTGATTATCTGTCTGTCTGTCTGTCAGTCTATCCATTCGTCTGAAAAAAGTACCTGTCTGTCTATGCATTCTTCTGAAAAAAGTACCTGTCTGTCTATTAATTAGTCTGAAAAAGTACCTGTCTGTCTATCTATTCGTCTGACTATCTGCCGGTATGTCTGTCTATGCATTCGTCTTTTTTTCAAAACATAATGTAAAATCACTTTGACAGAAACATATCCACTGAACAGTCCATCCTAGTACCTGTCAGTCTGTCAATCCATTCGTCTGAAAAAGTACATGTCTGTCTGTCTATCCATTCGTCTGAAAAAGTACCTGTCTGTCCATCTATTCGTCTAAATATCTGCCATTCTGTCTGTCTGTCTGTCCATTCGTCTGATAAAAGTACCTGTCTGTCCATCTATTCGTCTGACTATCTGCCATTCTGTCTGTCAGTCTATCCATTCGTCTGAAAAAAAGTACCTGTCTGTCTATCCATTTGTCTGAAAAAAAGTACCTGTCTGTCTATGCATTTGTCTGTCTGTTAGTTTATGCATTCGTCTGACTATCTGTCAGTTGTAATGCATCATGGGAGTGGCCAGTCACTCGATCAATTCTGATTGGTGGATCTCTCTACAGGATTATGGGTAATGTTGTTTTTCACTTGGGATCTATCTCTTTTTTTCAAAACAATGTAAAATCACTTTGACAGAAACATATCCACTGAACAGTCCATCCTAAAATATTCATACGTTGTCGTTAAAAATCAGTGTAGTGTCTTTAGTGCCTGTATGAACTAACGGAGCTGGTCTTCTAGAGTGTGTCGTTTGGCATGTTATCACTGAGGTTTGGTCTTGGTGAAGTGTTTGTAATTATCTCTTCATTTCCTGCAGACTCGAGCACTAACAGCACCATCTGTTTTGTGTGTGTGTGTTCAGGTACGGCACACACACCTGTCTGATCTCTCTCAGCGCCGTCAGCTCACAGCGGCTGCTGTCCACATCTCAGGAATATCTCTGAGCTGAACACCGTTAAAGAGACGCCAGAGGAACACGTGCTGTTAGTGAACACTACACCCACACCTGTCTGTCGAATACCTGTCTGTCTGTCTGAAGAATACATGTCTGTCTGTCTGTCTGAAGAATACCTGTATGTCTGTCTGTCGAATACCTGTCTGTCTGTCTGTCTGTCTGTAGAATACCTGTCCGTCTGTCTGACGAATACCTGTCTGTCTGTCTGTCTGTCTGAAGAATACCTGTCTGTCTGAAGAATACCTGTCTGTCTGAAGAATACCTGTCTGTCTGTCTGAAGAATACCTGTCTGCCTGAAGAATACCTGTCTGTCTGTCTGTCTGTCTGTCTGTCTGAAGAATACCTGTCTGTCTTTCTTTCTGAAGAATGTCTGTCTGAAGAATACCTGTCTGTCCGTCTGTCTGTAGAATACCTGTCCATCTGTCTGAAGAATACCTTTCTGTCTGTCTGTCTGTCCGAATAATACTTGTCTGTCTGAAGAATACCTGTCTGTCCATCTGTCTGAAGAATACCTGTCTGTCTGTCTGTCTGTAGAATACCTGTCCGTCTGTCTGACGAATACCTGTCTGTCTGTCTGAGGAATACATGTCTGTCTGTCGAATACCTGTCTGTCTGTCTGAAGAATACCTGTCTGTCTGTCTGTCTGTAGAATACCTGTCCGTCTGTCTGACGAATACCTGTCTGTCTGTCTGAAGAATACCTGTCTGTCTGTCTGAAGAATACATGTCTGTCTGTCTGTCTGAAGAATACCTGTCTGTCTGAAGAATACCTGTCTGTCTGTCTGAAGAATACCTGTCTGTCTGTCTGAAGAATACCTGTCCTGTCTGTCCTGTAGAATAACTGTCTGTCTGTCTGTCTGAAGAATACCTGTCTGTCTTTCTTTCTGAAGAATGTCTGTCTGTCTGTCCGTCTGTCTGTAGAATACCTGTCCATCTGTCTGAAGAATACCTTTCTGTCTGTCTGTCCGAATAATACTTGTCTGTCTGAAGAATACCTGTCTGTCCGTCTGTCTGTAGAATACCTGTCCATCTGTCTGAAGAATACCTTTCTGTCTGTCTGTCCGAATAATACTTGTCTGTCTGAAGAATACCTGTCTGTCCGTTCTGTCTGTAGAATACCTGTCCATCTGTCTGAAGAATACCTTTCTGTCTGTCTGTCCGAATAATACTTGTCTGTCTGAGAATACCTGTCTGTCCGTCTGTCTGTAGAATACCTGTCCATCTGTCTGAAGAATACCTTTCTGTCTGTCTGTCGATAATACTTGTCTGTCTGAAGAATACCTGTCTGTCCGTCTGTCTGTAGAATACCTGTCCATCTGTCTGAAGAATACCTTTCTGTCTGTCTGTCCGAATAATACTTGTCTGTCTGAAGAATACCTGTCTGTCTGTCTGTCTGTCTGAAGAATACCTGTCTGTCTGTCTGTCTGTCTGAAGAATACCTGTCTGTCCATCTGTCTGAAGAATACCTTCTGTCTGTCTGTCCGAAGAATACTTATCTGTCTGTCGGTCTGTCTGAAGAATACTTGTCTGTCTGTAGAATACCTGTCTGTCTGAAGAATATCTATCTATTTATATATCTCTATTGCGCTATATAAATGAAGGTGACCTTGACTTTCTGTTGTTGCTCGTTCTTTCTTTCTAATGTTCTTTCTTTCTAATTTTCTCACTTTTTTTCTTTCTTTCTTTCTTTCTTTCTTTCTTTCTTTCTTTTCTTTCTTTCTTTCTTTCTTTCTTTCTTTCTTTCTTTCTTTCTTTCCTTTCTTTCTTTCTTTCTTTCTTTCTCTGTCTGTTAGTAAATTAGTTTCTGACGCTCTATAATTAATTATTATAAAAGACCAAAATAGCCTTTTGAATTCAACAATAATTTATAATTAGGCATATAATATAATCTAAATGTTTGTAAGTAAAAAAAAAAACATCAACAACAACAAAAAAACAGCAGAGGAATTCAGTACTACAGCATTTTTTTTTTTTTGGCCCCATTTTGTCATAAATTATTTTTGCCCTGAGCCCTTATTAATTTCCAGCCCTGCCTCTTTCCAATTAATGACTTCAGAAAGCTTGAATCCCGACTGCAGTGCGGCGAGCCGATCATAACCACTGCGCCATATTTCATCATAAAGGGTCACTTTATCAAACATCTCGGCCGTTTGGAGGCCTACCAAATGTGCGATTAGCGGCGGATGTGCTGATAACGTCCAGATGTCCCGCGATGACTTTCCTCACTGATGGTTTTAATGACTCAGGTGTGGAGGAGGAGGAGGATATTGATTCTGTCTGGAAGGCTTTAGACGGGATGTGTTTAAGATGAGGACAGGACCTGTGAGAAGACGGCTTTGTTTCTCTTGTCGGTCTGCTAATGCAGGGTAGCGCTCGCGGTCTGTTTAAAACCGGCGCGAGATGGAGCTGAATCTCGGATTATTGATTTGAGTTCACATAAGGATATGAACTCAGCCATTGAGTATGCGCTTCGTAAAGACGCTCGATTCAATGCATGGCGCTACAGTGAAATAAAGAGATGACCGTTTAGGGTTTATCAAATCCCAGTCCACCAGGACAGAAACATGCTTGACACAGGAAAGCAAATGTGGTTCTTTCCCATCGAACATGCTTGAGTTGTGCTTGTGTTACTGAGGACATCATCAAAGAAGAGATAGTTTATTAGTGCTGCTTGCGTGCTTAATATATTTTATTATTATAACTCGTTCCGCACCATTTGCCGTAGACTAGAGCCATAGAGAGAAAGAGTTGCGACACTCCCATAGACCTCCGTTGTAAAAAATGGCGGCGCTTTTAACCGCCTACTTCCGGGATTTGAAGATCGCATTAGTTCCAAACACTGTCATTTGTGCGTTGGACCCCATTCACTTACATTGCTGCGCGTCGAGTTGTTCCAGAGGTAACTTGCTGAAATATCGACCTCTTTTGAATTGTCAACTGTCTATATTGAATCAGAGGCCCTTTGCGATGCTTATACTGGTCTTTATTTGTACATGCACAGCGTAATTATTTATATTTTTATCTTGGTTGTTTCAACCAATTTTCTAGCATTGCCTGCTTGCTAGTTAGCGCGACTCCGCCAGCTGTGAAGGTAGCATCTAATTAGTTCGGTAATGAATCGCTACGACCTTTATAGCAACTTTTATTTAATTAAATTTTTGGGATATACTAACTTTTCATTATGTGACGTGTTGGCTGAGTTTGAGCGGTGAATGCTGCGCGTCGAGTTGTTCCAGAGGTAACGTAAGTTATTGAAATATCGACCTCTTTTGAATTGTCAAGTTGTGCTAAAATAAATATCATGAGACGTCCATCATCAGATGAATGATATGAAAAAGTTAAGTTAGAGCCGCTAAAGCCAGTGTTACTACCCATGCGAACATGAACACTAAGCTTTTCCCTCCAAAAATATAGCCTAAAACGTATCTAAGTAATATACAGTATTTCGTTGCCTGTCCAAATGCAAAACATGACATTAACTAAATGCAATAATGCAATAACAGCTGAAAAAGTACTTGAGTGTGTGTTTTATTTTATATTTACTGTTCAATAATGCAATCGCTGCTGTCTGTCCCATAGAAGAACATGTTTTGGAGCTATTGGGGCGTACATGAAGCACGTGACAGCCATAGCGGCGACATCAAAGAGTGCGCTCTCACTTTTACGAATTCCCATTGACAGAACAAGCAGCAAATAAATACTGACGTTTAACCCTCCTAGCGATGCCTTAGCAACAGTCCAACTCTTCCAAAAAATAATAATAATAATTCGATTGAAGCCTACGATCATCAGTTCCAAAACTAAATACAAAACCTGTCCTAACTGAAGGAAAACAAGTTGACAAAAAGATTGAATCCAATTTTTGTTGATAATAATGGCGATGACGAGTGATTTATAAGCTATTTTTAATAGACCAGTCTTTTATCACCACAAGTGTGACTGTTTAATTTTGTACAAAATAAAAGCATTTCAAAACAAACTTGGTTAAACATTAAAACACTCTAGTGTGATATATTTTGTTGACTATTGACACATTTATCCAAAAATAATGCTTTTTTTTTTTTTTTTTTTACATTTAAATGCCTACAATTAAATGAAGCAAAACAAGTTGACAAATTTGCTGATAATATAGCATAAAGAGCTATTTTTTTAAAAGACCGGGAACACAAAAGGTGTTACCGGGTTTTCAACACCGCATAAGGGCTAAACACATTTGTTATTTACTATTATGGGGTTGTTAATTTACGTTGAGCCGATTCTTTCCTGCTCGGATACAGAGGGAAAGTCTGCAGCATCATCAGCTCAGCAGAACGACACCGATATTCAGTGTTTATTGCGAGGTAAAGCGTTTCCTAATTAGCCATGAATGAGCGGCGTGTGGCTTTGTCTTCAGTCTCTCTCTCTGTTGTGGGATGAAAGCGAACTGTATCAAAACGCTAGGCCGCGTTTAATGTCACAAAGCTGGAGGAGAAGTAGCCCGTCTCGACACCTCGGCTCGATGGGAATAAAGCGACTGGTGTGAATATCAACACCCACCCGGTGGCTCTTTCACACTGAGTCTAAATATAAACCCGCTAGTCGCTAGTATTAGCTGCTAATGCTCTGGAGACCGGCACGCCCACTCGCCTTGCTGACACGCTTGTTATTGTTTGTATTTACACGTTTCACTTCTCAAAGCTCCTGTGCTAAAATAGAAAACGCCACCTCGTCTTGTCATCTCGCCTGCGCTCGCGCTATTGAGGAGCTTAACATGTTTTTTGGTATTCTTGGATTCTGAGTCTGTCCGGTAGCTAATCTTAAATATATAACATGTGAGAAGGAAAACAGTGCAGATTATTGTGTTAAATTCATGTGCCTCATAATCTTGAATCAGAATAACTTCAGAATACTAATCTATTCTCTGATGTCGAGGGCGGGGCAACCTGTCACTCACATGAGATCCACCAATAGCAAACCACAACCAGCCAACCAGCCAATCAATTCCCCATGGACAAAATCAAGCCCCGCCCACATTTGTTCTTGTTTCAGAATGCAATACATCTCTATGACGTTTTATGTTAGATGTCATATAGACATTTAGAAGATGTCTTTAAGATGTTTAAGAGTGTTAAGGTTAAAGGTAGGGTAGGTCAGAATTGTCTAAAAAACTTTTATTCAAATTTGTTTAAACTGTCTTTATATACCAATACATAATTAAAATGTAAGTACTTTGAAAAAGAGAGTATAAAAACGGAGTGACTCTAGTGTATTTAATCTTCAAAAAACACAGCTCATTAATTCCATTCACTCCCACCTAAAAACGGGGTGCGCGACTGCGCGCACGTGGGCAGAGCCAGTAATAGTGGCGGTAGTCATGGCGACGGAGAGTGACAGTTGCGCAAGCCAATCACTTGTTTCGTCCCGGTAGGAATTAATGAGCTGTGTTTTTTGAAGATTAAATACACTAGAGTCACTCAATCTTTATACTCTCTTTTTCAAAGTACTTACATTTTAATTATGTATTGGTATATAAAGACAGTTTAAGCCAATTTGAATAAAAGTTCTTTAGACAATTCTTACCTACCCAACCTTTAAGTCTTAATGCCATTGCAGATTCTATTATTTCCGGCGAAATCACAAAAATGCACACAAAAGTGTCCCTGCTCTTAAGATACAATCATTAATGAACATCTTTCATTTCAATGAGGATTTAAAAAAAAAAAAATACTATACGAGGGCGGATTAGAACCCAGAACCTCTGACACGCTTAGCAAAAGTCCTACCACCCAGACCATTAGGGAATACAAACTGTAATGGTGGATCTATTGGTGTGTTCAAGTCATTTTCATCGGAGATGGCGGTGTAGCCTACTTTACACAAAAAAAAGTTATTACACAAAAATAAAAATACAGCAAGGCTCTTAAACTCTAGTTCTGGGTTTTTGCTTTTTTTTAATGAAGCCACTTTATCATATTATATTATATAGTTATATTATAATGCCATCATATTATGTATGTGCAGGCAATTAGCTTCGCTGTAAATAGAAAACCCTGACACTATCACTGCTAAATACCTTTAAGTATTATTGTATTCCGCCATGTTTCTCACTGACACACAACTCGTTAAGATCAGGGGTTAAATACCATATGTATTTATCCACTAATGTGAAGAATTTAACCCAATCTTACAGCAATTCGTAAGTATTTTACGGGGTGAATTCGAATTCATACAACCTACCTCACTCGTACGATTTTTGCTAAATCGTAATTTTTTTATGAGGTGCACAATTCGTACAAATGACCCCTTCCCATCACTGGGGTTTAGACAAATCGTACGAATTGGTCGTGAGATAGCGTTGGAAGAATCTTGGGACTAACAATGTATTATAAGTAGTAGACGTAATAATGAAACTCACATGAGGTCTATGTCGATACATTAAATGCACTATTGTAATTTTATTTATTTCAACCATTTTTATTGTACATATTTGATATTGCATTTTATTAGCACCCCCCCCCCCCCCCCCTTACACACACACACACACACACACACACACACACACTGTCCCACACACTACAAGTCCCCCTGCAGATGTAGTCAATCATTTTATCCCTTAAAACTCCCAAAATGACATATTTAAAAGAAAAAACTATTTCTTCATGCCTTAAATTATCTTGAATGTAACTCGACACCCTTGCCTTATTTAGTATTCCTGGTTCTATAAATATGCAAATTAGCCCCGCCTCCACTCACTCACAGCAGCAGCTCAGAGATCCACATGTGCTATGCTAATCCACTCTAGCAATTTATATTTACTATAGAAATGTTCAACGATTATTTTCCCAATATTCTAAGTTCCCTGATATTTTCAAGCTTTCCGTGACTTTTTGAAACCACATCTCAATGTGTTAGCATAGCAAATGCGCTAACCGCCAGACCACAGCTTCTGACAGGAAATGTAGGCTACGTGATTTGAATCTGGTTTCTACTTCTTTCATTTGACTATAACTTGTTAATGGCCACAGTGGTGAAATGAAAGGTAAACGGTGAAGTGAAGCCGGTTTTGGCATTGGCGCTAGTTTTTGAAACCCGAAACAATGACATAAAAAAAGCTTTTACGCCGCTCGCATCTGTCCTGACAGCCGAGCTCTTGTGTTTTCAAAGCGTAGCCTATAGTTTGAACAATGTGAACCTGCATCCTGGAAGCTTTAGGATACGTCTAATGCTCGTCAGATCTTTTCCAGAACATGAATGTTTAATTCCTGACGGAGTTTCCTCCATAGATTGGCTTTACCTCAGGGATATGCGCGCGCGTTTTCCCGCCGAGGAATCTTTTGATGACGAGGACCGTGAGTCGCAAAGCGCCGTTCCCATTATATTCCCTCTTTTCTCTCATGTAGCCTATAGCTTTCCGTTTGAAAAGAATATTTATGCTTCCACAGGAGAGCTCACTGGGAAATACGAAAGCTGTTTGAAAGGTAAGCTTTTCTCACAGTGTGAAAGACTGCACAAAAACAGACAGAGTCAGCTTTAGGAACACGAGTGTAGGAAGACAACTGCAATCATACATTAATGAACATTTAAAATGTTCAATGTTAAAAATGATTTGTTTGGATTTATTAAATTACTATTATTTTATATAGGCTATATATATATATTCAGTGGCATGATGACGACAATGCAGCTGAACAAATTACAAATTTATTCAAAAAAATAAATAAATAATTATTAATAATATTTTTTAAAGATTACAACAAAACAGTTTTACATATAAATAATAAGTTATATATAAATTTGTAAGTTGATTATTAAAATACCACAATTTATGTATTATATATATATATATATATACACTCTAAAAAATGCTGGGTTGTTTCAACCCAATTTTGGGTAAAATATGGACAAACCCAGCCGTCGGGTTAAATTTTTACATTACATTTTTAACCCAACATTTGGGTTTGTTCATATTTTACCCAGTAAAGGGTTGAAACAACCCAGCATTTTTTGGAGTGTATATATATATATATATATATAGCATAATCAGTGGTACGATGGCTATGATGATGATGCAGCTCAACATTAATTTATAACAAATGTATTTAAAAAAAATGTCTTGAATCATTTATTGTTATTATTATTAAATATTATTAAATTATTCAATAAATAATTTTTGTAGATAATAATTGTGGGCTGAATAATTTCAATAATTTAACTGGCTGAATGAATGCATAAATTAGTGACCTTAATTACACAAGAATATTCCCTTATGGATTGGATGAAATGGTATTCAATTAGAAAAACATTTCTAGATTAAATCGATTTGTGATTAATAAAGCAAGATGAATTTAGGAGCAATTTTTCACGTGTTTCAACATGCAAGCCAATGAATGTAAGTTGACATTTAGTATGATTAGACACGTGTTTAGAAACGAGACCCCTGGAAAGGCCCGTTTTCATGCGACTGAGTTCAGGTTGACCTCGTGACCCGATCGCTGATGGCCAGACAGACTTGCTGAAGTTTCCCAGCACATGCTGGACGTGGTTCTGGCTGGATGCAGTGGATCTGAAGACGAGCCGTTGACTCACTGGATCTGTCTTCTGCTCCAGTCCACAGATTTGACGTGGGTGAGACAATGACTTTGGCCAGTTACCAGCTTGACTTCCAGCAGCTGCTCTTTCTCTCTCCAGAACCAGCCGGAAGTCTTCGCAATGAGCTGCGAACGTCAGTCTGGTAAGAGACAAATGCTTATCGTATTTATAAGGTTCAAACCAAGGGCGATAACTGTCTCGTTCTAAGTGTAAAATAATAGCAGAGTCCACAACACAACTACACACACAAAAAATGAACTAGGAAGGTTGTGCACTTTAGATCATTTATTTATATTTAGTTTACTTATAATAATTGTGTTTGTTGACTTGAAATTTTTTTTTTCTATTAAGATCCACGTAATTATGTCTCAACCTAACAGTACAAAATCCTAACGCGTTGTCCTAAACACAAACCATTTATGTTAAGTAAAAACTTCTTACATCCAGAGGGGGGCGGTATAGTGCGACGACAACTGCCATTTTGCCCTAACTTAATTTGATTGTGTTCAATCTGCTTAAATATATGTAAAATTTAAGTTTACTTAGTCCGTTTGTGTTGGATTACATGAATGATTTGGTGCATTAACTGAAACTGGGCGGTGCTTGTTAGTTCCCTAACATGCATGCTTTGCATATGTTTGAATTAAGAGAGAATAAATGTTAAAATTAAGTGTTATTTTATGTGTTTTTTTTTGAGAAAATGAGAAAAGGGGAAGACTTGATAGCGTGTAATTGTGTTTATTGTTCAATTACATTGGAATTATTAGAACCATGTAAATTACAGTGGGTTACCGTTGTGGAGAAGAGTGGAGCATTGTGATTGGCTGTGGACTTATTTGGTTACTTACGTCCAGTGTTGGGGGGAAATGCATTACAAGTAACTCGAGTTACGTAATCAGATTACTTTTTCAAGTAACTAGTAAAGTAGTGCATTACTTTTAAAATTTACAACAAAATATCTGAGTTACTTTTTCAAATAAGTAACGCAAGTTACTTTGTTTTCCCATTTATTGACTGACAGCTCTCCTGTCCTCATGTTGAGATGAATCAAAGTGCAGAGAAAAAAATATTCAATATTCCTCAAAATGAATAAAATCAGTAAAATGCAGAATCAGAATACTATGCCAACCTCCAATAACTTAATATGTTAAATAAAACATACATTTTTATGCATTTTATTTTACTTTAATGACCAATGTACTTGCTTCTGACCTTCGATGATGCAGTTAAATAAGCAAAAATGACTATAGATAGATAGATAGATAGAAAGGTTTGCTTGTTTGCTTTCCTCTACTGTACACATGTCCTTCAGCCTGAGGATTATTATTTCACTTTTGGTGTGAAAGGGTCTTTACATTTGCCCAAAAATATTACTTTTGTGTTATAAAAAAACAAGCCCAGCCCAGGTGGGGGAAAAAAGTAACGCAAAAGTAACGTAACGCATTACATTTCTAAAAAAGTAACTAAGTAATGCAATTAGTTACTTTTTAAGGGAGTAACACAATATTCTAATGCATTACTTTTAAAAGTAACATTCCCCAACACTGCTTACGTCTGCATTGGTTGAAGGAGTACGTCAATCTTAGCTTTTAAGATGCTAATATGTGCTACTGCTAGCAAATAGCTAGCTATAGTCTATGCATTCAATTATGTATCACTAAAATAAATGAAATATTAATGGGTGAATGAACATAAAAAACACCTGAATCATGTCAGGAAGCCTTTAAAAATTAACTTTGAGATTACTTAAATTGGGCCGCTTAAAATGACTTAATTCCATGATGTTGAAGTTACACGAACAAATTATATTTATTTAACGTAATCCAGTTATGTGTGACCTGTTGACATAAAAAAGTTAATTAAAGCCTACATATAATTTTTTTGAGTGTATAACGATAACAACAGAGAGGAATTTTCACTTTCATAACAGCCAATCAGAATCCACCCTGCATTTAAAGCGACAGACAACAAAACTGGGTAACACTTTATTTTATTTTATTTTATTTTACAGTGTCTTTGTTACATATGTTACATGTACTTACCATAGCAATAACAGTAAATTATGGATAATTTCATGCAACTAACCCTCAACCAAATCCTAATCGTACCCTAACCCTAGAGTAAGTACATGTAGTTGCTTAATATTACTCAGTGCTTATAACCGTAACAATGACACCATAAAATAAAGTCTAATTTAAAACTGCCGTGCGCACTTATAATAAACAGAACGAAATCATCCTGTTATAGGATGATATCAGTGTGGGCGCTAATACCGTTATAGTTATCGTTTTTGGTGTGAACGGGCTTTAAGGCACATCTGTAAGACGAAAAAAACACGTAACATTTAATTATCACATTCAGTAATAATGTAAAATATCGGTAAAAATACTCCACAATAAATCCGTTACATTTTAACAACAGAAATGAAAAGCAAAATTATAAATTATAGTGGCATTCGTTATAAACAATATTTATTATAAACGCCAAACCTAAACATTTATGTAAAGCGAAACTGACACTATCGGCGTGTGAGAAATGCACAAATAGACGTGGGCTCACGTACCGCTCTCATTCTGTATTAATTAATCGTGTCAAAAAAGTATCAATAAAGTCGCTTTGGAATATATATTTATATGTATATAGTATAATCCGAAATATATGGTCTCATTATGGCCTTCAATGTTTCTCATGTGTGTTTCTGCTAAGGATGCAGGATATGTCGGCCACAATATCGGTATCGAACGATATATGTTCATACAAATTAGCCACAAATTCGCCAAAATGTAAAATAGTTACAAATTAACGCGAGGCGATCCATTTCGGTGCATCCCTATCCTTCACCGGGACGTAAGCAGATCATATGGAAACTTACACATGAGATTGTACAAATTTATATGAATTAGCCTCAAATTCGCCAAAGCGTAAAATAGTTACAAATTGACGCGAGGTGATCCAAACGCATTGGGCGAGTCGTATCAGTGATTCATAGTCGTGCATATTTACGATATAACTTAATAACGTATTAACTTGTGTAAAGTGAAGAAACATTTTCCATTTAAGTTGTTGTCGATGTCAAAGATTGTGCGTCAACTCAAATGGTAAAAAGCTAGCCGAGTTAGCTAGATGCTAACATAAGGATTTCTTTTTAAACGCTTTTTTCACTTTGACATAAATTCTGGGTCTTGAAACGATGTAACTTATGAATAACGTATTAACTTGAAGAAAAGTGAAGAAACATTTTCCTTTTCATTCGTTGTCAAATGGTAAAAGCTAGCCGAGTTAGCTAGATGCTAACATAAGGCTTTCTTTTTAAACGCTTTTTTCACTACTTTGACATGAATTCTTGGTCTTGAAACGATATAACTTATGAATAACGTATTAACTTGAAGAAAAGTGAAGAAACATTTTCCATTTAATTTGTTGTCGATGTCAAAGATTGTGCGTCAACTCAAATGGTAAAAAGCTAGCCGAGTTACCTAGATGCTAACATAAGGCTTTCTTTTTAAACGCTTTTTTTACTTTGACATGAATTCTGGGTCTTGAAACGATGTAACTTATGAATAACGTATTAACTTGAAGTAAAGTGAAGATACATTTTTCTTTTGATTCGTTGTCGAAGATTGTGCGTCGACTGAAATGGTAAATGCTAGCCGAGTTACCTAGATGCTAACATAAGGCTTTCTTTTTAAACGCTTTTTTCTCTTTGACACAAATTCTGGGTCTTGAAACGATATAACTTATGAATAACGTATTAACTTGAAGAAAAGTGAAGAAACATTTTCCATTTAATTTGTTGTCGATGTCAAAGATTGTGCGTCAACTCAAATGGTAAAAAGCTAGCCGAGTTACCTAGATGCTAACATAAGGCTTTCTTTTTAAACGCTTTTTTCTCTGACACAAATTCTGGGTCTTGAAACGATATAACTTATGAATAACGTATTAACTTGAAGAAAAGTGATGAAACATTTTCCATTTAATTTGTTGTCGATGTCAAAGATTGTGCGTCAACTCAAATGGTAAAAGCTAGCAGAGTTAGCAAGATGCTAACATAAGGCTTTCTTTTTAAACGCTTTTTTCACTACTTTGACATGAATTCTGGGTCTTGAAACGATGTAACTTATGAATAACGTATTAACTTGAAGAAAAGTGAAGAAACATTTTCCTTTTCATTCGTTGTCGAAGATTGTGCGTCGACTCAAATGGTAAAAGCTAGCCGAGTTAGCTAGATGCTAACATAAGGCTTTCTTTTTAAACGCTTTTTTTCACTTTGACACGAATTCTGGGTCTTGAAACTATATAACTTATGAATAACATATTAACTTGAAGTAAAGTGAAGATACATTTTCCTTTTCATTTGTTGTCGAAGATTGTGCGTCGACTCAAATGGTAAAAGCTAGCCGAGTTAGCTAGATGCTAACATAAGGCTTTCTTTTTATGTGCTTTTTTCACCACTTGACATGAATTCTGGGTCTTGAAGCGAAATGTTTGAATGTTTTATGTGTTAGTTGAAGGATCGTCAGTCAGCCTGGCTTTTTCTTTGGAGAGTTGCATTGCATTCTGGGCTTCAAACGCTTCAAGATGTTGCACAAACGCCGAGTTCTCCCGTCGCCCGAAGCCATAACACAACCAAACAACAGCATGAGGCCGGTTTCTCTGTGGTGTTCCCATGTCTTGAGCGTGACGTGTGCGGGACGGGTAAGTGGATCTTGACGGCTTCATGCTGGGGTTGATAAATGATGCTCGCAGATGCTGCTCTCTGATCAGACTCGCGACCTGCTAAGTGTCTCTGTTAAAGCCCGAGTCGACCTTCGCCCTGTCCTGGGATCAGCTGAGGATGACATGTTTTTAAAGAGGTGGGAAAGACCCTCAGACACGAGCGCTTTTAAGTCTGAATGATGATAAACAGACCTTTGAGGAACCCCGAAACATGCTCAGCATTGCTGCAAGGGACACTTTATTTATTAGCATAATATGGGATATGTTAGCATAAATATTCTGTTCTTCTATGCTCGCTTTTCTCTTTCTGGCTAAACAAATCTTAAAATGTATCTTGCTGAGCTAATTAGTAAAAGTTGGCTATTAATGCGGTTTAATAATGGCATAGATATTTATAGGAAACTTGTTTTTTCTGGACGTAGAAATTTTATAATAATGATAATAACAGAGATATTATTATTATTATTATTATTATTATTATTATTAATAGTATAACTTACAACTAATAGTAGTAATAGTAATTATTATTTTAATTTTTAATGTTTTTAAAGTTTTGTCCTCTAAAAAATAAGTTATTTAAAAAAAAGTTTATTTTATATTAAATTATTAATTATGATTAATAATTAAATTATAATAATACAAATTTGTGTTATTAATAATAGTAATTGATATTAATTAGTTAACTGACATAAGTATAATCTAAACAAATATTTATTTGAATAGTAATTGTTAAAATAAGAGAATAATTTATTACTATAATTAATACTTTTAGTAAATAATAATATATAATATATACATTTTAACCATCTTATTAAAAGGTCTTCATTTAACCAGACTGATGGAGGCCGGTAAATACATAATAATTTAATACAAATATTGTATTTAATACAATAGGCCGATAAATACACACAGACGTGATCGTATGAGAAGATCAGTGTGAAAGTGAACAGTGACCTTTCTAGCGTCCGCTGACTGTGTGTGTGTGTGTGTGTGTGTGTGTGTGTGTGTGTGACGGACCTCAATTAATAAAACAATACGGCCAACAGTCTGAAGTTGCGAAAGCCAAAAGTAGGACAAGCTGGAGTGTGTTTTCTGCCGCTGACATGTCTGATGGGGAAAAACACACAGATCTGCTGCTGTGTCTCTGTAATCTTCCCATTACGTGAAGGAAGGCCTGGGGCTTTTCTCCAGCTGGAGAACTTAAAACAATCTCCCGTTAAAACATTATCCACGTCTGCGACGATGATGAATCTGATGCGTTCTCCACCGACCCCGACCGGCCAAGAGCCCCGGAGAAATGAATCAGAGCTAAACGCCATACGAGCCGACAGATGTCCGGAGCCAAGCTTCCCGGCTCCGTCATGGACACTTCCAGAGCCAGTGGACGTTTCTATCTTTGACATTTAAAGATACAAATCACCCAAAAAATTAAGTTGGACCATGCTTTACACTTCCTTCGAGTTTTTGGAGACTGTTGTCCGTTGGGCGGGAGCTTCTGAAAGCGTCATTAAACTATAATAAAAGTGTCCACGTATATCATATTCATAAGTCCAACGTTAGCTATGTGTGAGGAACCGACCAACATTTAAGTAGTTATTTACTAAAAATATTCATAAACACATCGTTCTTTTGAGTCGAATCTTTTTTAATGATTTATTCACAAAATGAACTGATGGACGGGAACTGGAGCTTCTGAAAAGCATCATAAAATTATAATAAAAGTGTCCACACAGTTTATCATTTTCATAAGTCAAAGTTTAGCTACTGTATGTGTGAGAAACCGACCAAAATGTAAGTCAATATTTAATAAAAATACTTAAAAGAGTTGAACTTTTTGATGAATCCGCTCTAAATTATTAATTTACTAAATGAACTGATTCAGGAACGTTTGACTACCGGAGCCAAATTACCAATGCAAATTTCTATATTTGACAATTAAAGGGATAGTTCACCCAAAACTAAACTTTAGGTCGTGGGTTACACACTGTGTTTTTGGAGGCTTTTTATTTTTTAATTACCATTGGACGAGAACTGGAGCTCCAGAAAAGCATCACAAAAGTATAATAAAAGTGGACCGCACAGTGAGTCAAACATTAGCTATTCGTGATGAGCCAAGCAAAATTTTAGTCGCTATTAATCTACGGGAGAGAATTCATTAACCTCTTTCCTTCTTTTCTTTTGAGTCAAATTTTTTAAATGATTCATTTAGAAAATGAACTGATTCAAAAGTTCAAAACTTTTTTACACATTATTTTGGGGTATAAAAAAAATCAAGAAACGTATTTTTTTAAATGTATTTTATTTATTTGTTTAATTTTTAAATCTTTGTTTATTTCTTATCTAATCTCATCTAGGGCACCACAAACTGCCAAAAAACAACAACAAAGACAGTTGCATGACGCCCCGGTTTGGACACCAAGACTGGTTTGGGAAAGTGGTAAATGAAATTTGTTGGTGCGTACAAAGACGTTTCATAATAACCGGACTAATAGCAGACGAGAACGTCATGGTCTGATCAACTGGATCTTTTATTGTGGTGTTTGAAAAGCTCTTTGTGTCGTCATGCTAGTGGATCCGCACACACAGGAGAGTATTGACACGCTGCCGAGAGCGTTTTCTGCTCTTTTTTTTTTTGCTGTGTTACTCATGTCGTCTCTGGCCCAAAACTGCACCCTATATATATATATATATATGTTAGGGCTGTTAAACGATTAATCGTGGTTAATCGCATCCAAAATAAAAGTTTGTGTTTACATAATAAATGTGTGTGTACTGTGTATAATTATTTTTTATATATAAACACACACACATGCTTGTACCAGTATATATTTAAGAAATATTTGCATGTATATACTGTATATAGACTTAAATATAAATATACATATTTTATATATATATATAAAAAAAATCTTAAATATATACATGCACGTGTGTGTATTTATATATACAAAATAATTATATATAGTCCACTTACATTTATTATGTAAACACAAACTTTTATTTTGGATGCGATTAATCGCGATTAATCGTTTAACAGCCATAACACACACACACACACACACACACACACACACACACATATATATATATATATATACATGGTTACTATAGTTAACTGAAACTTAAACCAAAACCATAAAAAAATATTTTTTTTGAAAAATATAGATTGAAATGCCGCCAAGGCAACATCTTTATTTACTTTAACTTGACATACTACAATAACTAAACCTGAAAGAAAAAAAAAACTATGTATACACATTAAAAAAAGAATAAACAAATAAATTAAGAATGACTGATTCATGTTTGGAGTCAAATGTTTGGAATAATTGGATATTTTAATGTTTTTTAAATAAGTCACTTATGTTTACCAAAGCTGCATTTATTTGATGAAAAATATCGTAAAAATTTGTATAATACAGAACATTTTAAAATTTTATTCAACTTTTTTAAATCAAATAAATGCATCTTCGGTAAACATAAATGACTTCAAAACCATTAAAATATCGAATTATTCCAAATATTTGACTCAAAACATTAATAATTTTTTTTAATTAAATGTGTATATATATAGGTTTTAGTATTTTTTTATTTCAGTTTTAGTTTATTTTTGTATATCAAGTTAAACTAAATGAAAATGGGTAATTTTGCCTCGGCTATCTATCTATCTATCTATCTATCTATCTATCTATCTATCTATCTATCTATCTATCTATCTATCTATCTATCTATCTATCTATCTATCTATCTATCTATCTATCCATTTATCCATCCATCCATCCATTTATCCATCCATCCATCCATTCATCCATTTATCCATCCATCCATCCATCCATCCATCCATCCATCCATCCATCCATCCATCCATCCATCCATCCATCCATTTATCCATCCATCCATCCATCCATCCATCCATCCATCCATCCATCCATCCATCCATCCATCCATCCATTTATTTATCCATCCATCCATCCATTTATCCATCCATCCATCCATCCATCCATCCATCCATCCATCCATCCATTTATCCATCCATTTATCCATCCATTTATCCATCCATCCATCCATCCATTTATCCATCCATCCATCCATCCATCCATCCATCCATCCATTTATCCATCCATCCATCCATCCATCCATCCATCCATCCATCCATCCATCCATCCATTTATCCATCCATCCATCCATCTATCTATCGTCAAGTGCTGTGTATGCAGCAAGGGCTTCTGGGAAAGTCCAGAGACAGACTCTTTAATGGTCATCTTTAGAGATTCCCTAAGTGCTGCTCTTTTGAGGACAAAAACAATTAGAGTTGAAAAGCTGGTTTTAGGGAGTGTGTGCTGTGCTTTTGGGCAGCTGGAAGGGCATCGGTGTGAATGGATGATGAATCGTCTCATTAATTCTTCAGAGAAGAAACCGAGAGAGAGAGAGAGACACAGAGGGCCGTGTAGAGCAGTTACAGTTTTTTGGCCTGTAATTACATGACGGGACTCATATTTTCTCTGCAATTTGAGCTTTTTGAATAAAAGGATTTCTGCTCATCACAGTGACAAAAATCTCACACTTATTATAACCAAACCATCTTATTATGTTTCCGTAAAATGTTTTTTTTTTGCATACATAACAACATTTTTGTTATAACTTTAACAGTAACATTGCATTGATTTATAAGTCTCATAATCACATCCAACCCAGTCCAAGGCATATTTAATCTTGCCGAAACATTTGAGACGTATATATTAACTTATTTTTTAAATAAGTTACATAATTTTAATAATTATACAACCTGACAGCTACATTGAAGCTACATTTATTTATTATTCATTTATTTAATTTATGTCATTATTAATCTAAAGGTTCCACAAACACTTCCATCTTCCAGGATTTTCATAACATTTTCGAAACATGTACAACATTCATAAATTTTCAACTGTTAAATTTTAAACTTTTTAAACAGTTTACATAAACTTTTACTTTACATTTTTTACTTTAATTTTACTTTAAAAGTAAACTTCTTAGTATTATACTTTTATATTATATAAACTTTTAAGTTTCTAAGTTTAAAAAAAGTTTACTTTTAAAAGAAACTTAGAAGTACATTTTAAAACTTAGAAACTTAGAAGTAAAAGTTTAAAGTAAATGTTTATGTGAACTAAAACTTAAAAGTTTACTTTTAAAGTAGAAGTTAATTCATTTGGAAGAAAAAGTAAACTTCTAAGTTTTAGTTCACATAAACATTTACTTTAAACTTTTACTTCTAAGTTTCTAAGTTTTAAAATGTTCTTCTAAGTTTTAGTTCACATAAACATTTACTTTAAACTTTTACTTCTAAGTTTCTAAGTTTTAAAATGTACTTCTAAGTTTTAGTTCACATAAACATTTACTTTAAACTTTTATTTCTAAGTTTTAAAATGTTTACTCAAACTTTTACTTTAAAAGTAAACTTCTAAGTTTTAGTTTGCATAAACATTTACTTTAAACTTTAAATGTATTTTTACTTAAAATTAAACTTCTGTTTTAGATTATATAAACTTTTACTTTAAACTTACTTTACATAAACTTACTTTTTACTTTAAAAACGAAACTTCTAAGTTTTAAAAATGTACATGAACTAACTTTTTACTTTTAAAGCTACACTTTTAAGTTTCTAAGTTTACTTAAACTTTTACTTTTTTTTTAAGTAAACTAAGTTTCTTAGTTAAAAAATAAAATAAACGCATACATAATTATTTAATAATTGTATGAGTAATCATTGTTATTATTATAAATTGTAAATATGATCATTAATAACTTTTTGTATTAGGAAATGTGTACATATGTTTTATTTTAGGTTATTTTTATTCAAAATGCTACATTTGAGAAGCACAAAAATGTTTTGTGCTTCATTTTCACCTAACTATGTCTCTAGAAATATTGAAACCCAAAGCATAAAACAATGTGATCAGGTGAGCTGTTGATGTTTCCAGAGGCTCATGGGAAATTAGGCCAGTTGAAGGTCGTTGCGACACAATAGTGAGGGTGAAAGGTCATCGCTACTGTCTGCTTAGATTGAGGTATGGATTGAAATTGATTTCCCTTTATTATAGTGTGCGTAATGAAAGTGCAAATGATTGATTCGCCCTTTGAATTTCCATCCGTTTTCTTAATGTTAATGGCGATAATTCGCTCAAACGAACCCTAGACTGTGTTTTTGTGTTCTCCCACTTTAAGGAGAACAAGAAAAATCAGCTGGAACATCATAAATAGTCTAATAAACACATTTGTGTCTCTATTGCATGAAAACTACAATTCAGAAGTACCCTTGTGTATGAATGACTTCTGATTAGCAGAGTAGCTTTCATCATTTTCCCATCAGAAATATGTTAGCTTTGTATTTGAACAGTTTGTCATTGATTATAGGATTGATATGTCTAGCCGGTTCTGTACTAATGGAACATTTTACAGTTTTCTTCTGGATTTTCCTTCTTTTCTCCAGGTTTATCGTCAGATGTCATTCCCGCTACACAAACAGTGATTTGCATACAGAAATATCATCATCTGGATCCTGCTGGTTCGACTGGGAAACCCTGCGGCGGCGCCAAAGGTCACATGACCATCAATCTCGCTCAGGTGTCGATTTCCCACTGAATTAATGAGAGCGTTTTTCCTTTCATTTGATCACCCATTTATCTTCAGCGTGTCACTCAGATATTTAGTCAGTGAGACGTCTGGACAAGATGGGTTGGAAATATTAGATGTCAAAGCTTGAGAAATATTCAGCGTGATCATTGCATCTCCTGCTGGCACGGCAACATCGGCATTTTTAGTATCAGAATAGAATAAAACTCCATGGATATACAGTAAATAAATGTGATTTGATGCCGGTAAACTCTCGGTTTCTTTATGAAAGAGCAGTTTTTGAAATTAATAAAAAGAAAAGAAATATAATAAAATATAACTGTAATAAATAAATACCATATATACAGTAGCATTGATTGATTTTAAATCATTGCTCAAAAGTGTCTCCAGAAATCACTGCTCAACAATTTTACTTTTTTTATAAGTAAATATACAATTCTATTCAGTTTCTATTTTAATCATTATTATTATTATTATCATTATTAATGATTTTATTTATTAAATTTAATTATTAATTTAATAGTCACATTACATTAATAATAATTTAAATAAATAATTTAAATAAATATATGACAATGTACAATTAATATAATTATTTTTTATAATTAATATAATTATTTTTAAACTTAATATTTTTATTTTTATACTTATTTGTACAACTGTTTTTTTATTTATGTATTTTTTAATTATTAACTCAATACTATATATATATATATGTGTGTGTGTGTGTGTGTGTGTGTGTGTGTGTATGTATATATTTAATAAATAACATACTAATAATATTAATTATTTATTTAATTGTATTTTTAATTATTTATTTTATTATTAAAATATTTGTATTTATTACTTATCATTATTTATAAATTATATTGAGTTAGATAGCATCATTGTAGTTCCTAGTTTGTATTCTTCCTAAATATTTTTTGCGAATCCAGCGTTCATGCGTCTCTGGTCACAGTTGCTGTGAACCTCAAGCAAACAATCTGACTAAAAATGTTTCCTCTCATGAACAAGTATTTAATATGTGTGTTAAATCTCATTTTGACGCCATTACATTCGTAACACAGCATTTCCCGTACTAGTCTCAGTGGCTCGTCTACATTAAAGGGGTGGTTGATTATGATTGCATTTTTCTAACTGTAGTTAGTGTGTAATGTTGCTGTTTGATCATAAACAACATCTGCAAAGTTACAACGCTCAAAGTTCAAAGCAAAGGGAGATATTTGCTTTTAAAGAAATATTTTTTTAAGGACTACAACAAACGGCTGGTAGGAACTACACGACATTCCTCCCGGGTTAGTGACATCAACAACCCTAGAATTTACATAAACCCCGCCCCCGGAATACGATTTATAGATTATAATGACAGATATGCTAATCAATGACTAGAAGATAACTACACATAAGCTTCATAAATTCATCAACTAACCATTCAGAAATGTCCTGTTTCTTCTACATGTTGTCTCTTCTTCTTGAGTCTCTGCATCTTTGTCTGACTCCGGGTTTGAACATAAAAAGCTAAAAATTTGTGACATTTTTTAATGCGTGTGTGTGTGTGAGGTAATCGGAGCTGCTAACACACACACACACACACACACACACACACACACACAAGCTGTTGTAGCTCCGCCCTCTGCGCCGGAAGCAGCAGCTCATTTGCATTTAAAGGGACAGACAATAACGGTACGTTTTTTGCTCACCATCAAAAAGTGACAACTTTAACATGATATATAAAAATATCTGTGGGGTGTTTTGAGCTAAAACTTTACACACACACTCTGGAGACATCAGAGACTTATTTTACATCTTGTGAAAAGGGCATTACACCACCGCTTTTAAGTTTATTAGCAGTTGTCCATTAGTTGTCAACTTGTTTTCTCATTTTCTCAACTTCTACGACGATCTTCTTGGTGGACGGCGAGCGATTCTGCTGACGCACGACTCTGACCTTTCCAAACCGAACGTTAATTTCCCCTCAGATTCTCTGCTATCTCTGTCGAGTTAAAGTCTAAACGCCTCCCGATGCATGCAGAAGTTCTGTGAGAGTTTGTCAGCTTGTTTGGCCCGTGATTCATTTGGTTTCGAGCGCCGGCTCGCGTTATTAAAGGCCTTTCAGTTGTTTCAAAGGTTCCCCTTTTCCTCACAAGACAGTCTCATTTCTGCCTTTTGTCCTGGACGGTATTTACAGCCATAATTGAACAGCGTCGGGTCCGCGAGTTCAATTGCAGTCAAAGGGGCTGGAGCCGGCGGATATGAAAAATGGGGCTCTTTTAAATGCTAATCAGCGTGTTAGCGCCTAGCTCCTGCTTGCCTGGCAAAAATAATTGTGCAAATATACATGAAAAACTGCAGTCCTTATTTAAAGATGCGTCCCGTTGGCTCTGGGAGGGCAGTCATGCGTACAATATCCCTTATTTTACTCTTCCACACTTAGCAGAAGACTTTGAGTGATAATTCCTGTCAAATATTTATCATTCTGAAGAGTTTTCGCTCTCATTTTAGTGGGAAATGTCCAAAGAATAACGAAATGTGAGGATTATTGTAATTACGGATCAAACGAGACTCAGCGGCCGATGAAATTAAATATATTACCATATTTCAGGGGCGTTTGTGAGAGTTTGCTGCTGGAGAACAATATAACTAATGTCTGAGGATGAAACCCAACAGAATGAATGCTGGGGAAATTATATATGAGCTATTAAAACCATAATTTGTTTTATTATTCATTTTATTGTTTTATTTATTATTAAATAAAATTATTTATATATATATATATTATAGTCATATGTGAGGTGTGTGTGTGTATATAAATATATATATAAAGTATATATAGTATATATAAAGTATATATAAATACTTTGTATAAATCATCATTTTTTTAATTATTAGCAGTTATTTAAATTATACAATATTTATATTATACAACCTGACATTTAAAATGAAGCTGGAATAGTATTATTATTTTATTTTAATGTAATTTATTATATATTAATATTTATTATTATAATTTCTTATTCATTATTAATAAGTACTTAAATGATATAATCATATTATACATGACAGCTACATAAAGGTTAAAATATTATTATTGTTTAATGAAGTGTACTTAATAGTGATATTTATTATAAAAAATATGATCTTCTTTATAATTAAAGGAATTATATATTATTAACCACTAAATATCTATTAATAACTATCAATAAATCATACAGTTATAATAATGACACAACCTGACAGCTTTACAGTAGTTCTCAGTTTGTAGTGTAACTAATGACTGTTTTTTTTACACTATCTTGATGGTAGTTTGATTCTGGTCAGTGTTTTCTGGTCCTCAAAGCCTTTAGTTGCTCTCTTCCCTGTGTTCTCTCACAACAGAAGTCACGTGTGTTGCCGAGCGAGGATCGATTGTTCTCCGGCCATGTCGCTGTTCCACGAAAGAGCCTGGTGAGGGGAAGAAACAAAACCAGGAGGAGGAATGAAATGAAATGCGGCAGATTTAAACGGCTGATAATCAGATTGGAGAACACCTGCGTCTTGCTGATAAGAACAGAACAACAGAATCCAGATACAGAACCGATACGGTAAACGGAGAGAAGAAACCAATCAACTGCAGAGGAGAATGTGAGTTAACTAGTTTGTGCTGGAAATATCTTTAGTGAATAGCAGAAATGCATATCGAACAGACGGATTATTCCAAACGACCAAGATATCATAGTACACTTGTGATTTCATAAATTATACAAGTTTATGCTTGTTATTTTGGGTGTTTCTGACTGCAGTGTCAAGTGCGTTTACTAAATAAATCCACATGAGGATGTTTTATACAGTCAAGAAACAAACTGAGGCGTTTTAAAATGATCATCCATCTAACTTTTAATGTCATTTACACGCTAACAACACAGATAAGGACTTAGTGCCAGTTTCATTGGTAAGTATAAGTGGGTGTCATCTGCATAAATATGATAGGAAATTGTTGAAATTCAAAGATGGAGCGGAGAGGGAGCATATATAAAGAAAATAAAATCGGGCCCAAAACGGAGCCCTGCTGCACCTCACATGTAACGAAAGCTGGAAATGAAGAAAATGCACCAGTTTCCACAGAGAAACTCCTCTTAGTGAGATAAGACTCAAGCCAACCTCGGTTTTTAACCTATTTAAAAGAATGCATATGAATTCATGATTTGTCTACATTTGTAAAAATAATTATATATTTGTGCATGTGTGTGTATGCTATATTTTCATATAAATAAAATATATAAGCTCATTGTTTATTTTATTATTAGTTTAATTATTTTATTTATTATTAATTATTTAAATTAATTATATAATAGTTATAATAGCTATGCAACTTGACAGCTACATTACAGCTAAAATAAATAAAATTATACTTTAAATTAAATTATTAAATAAATTAAAGTATTAATTGTAATTATACTTATTTTTAAAATCTTTTATTTTATTATTATTATTGATTTAAATTAGGTCGTTGTAAATAAGTATAAAGTACACTCTAAAAAATGTTGGGTTGTTTCAACCCAATTTTGGGTCAAATATGGACCAACCTAAACGTTGGGTTAAAAATGTAATGTAAAAATTTAACCCAACAGCTGGGTTTGTCCATATTTGACCCAAAATTGGGTTAAAACACCCCAGCATTTTTTAGAGTGGAAGTTTAATTATTAGTTTGATTATCGTATGTATTATTTATTATTTAAATCAATTATATAAATTAACTATACAACCAAAAATAAACTAAAATAGATTAAAATTATATTAAAGTATAAATTATACTTGTATATAAATTTGTATTATTATTAAATAAATCAAATTATCAAATAAAATTTGTAAAATTTAAATAAAAAATTTAAGTGCATATATTTGGCGTGAAACTGAAAATGTCCCATTAAATAATTGAATGGATAAATGGATCAATCATATTTGCCAGCGAAGTTATTGGTTAATATTATTTTCTCTACCTATACGCCGTTGTACTGCCTCGAGTACCCAGAAAAGCGCTATATAAATGTAACAAATTATTATTATATTTGTAAGATGAACGCTCCTACAGTGTCGTATTTACCAGTGAGATTTTCTTTAAGCCACACCTTTCCAAATATTTGTTGGTGAACTAAAAAAAAGAGTCTTAGTAAGTTAAAAAGCCATAAATATGTACTATATTGGCCAATATGTAAAATTCCCAACCAAAAATGCCTCGTAATAACGACTTTGAGCTTGTAAATAGGATCTTCCCATGAAGAGGACTTGCATCAGCTGGAAAGTCATTAAAGTTATTGCGTTTTGATGAAAGATTATGAAAACAAACATCTCCTCCTTCAGAATAACATCCAGTCTTGATTCGGTTGAAGTGTGTGTGCAGGATAACGGCGGAGGGCTTTATTACGGAAGTGAATTGGATGAGTTTTGATGTCTTGTTATCTTTCACATCAGTTTGAGGAAGGGATCCAGCTCTTTATTCTCCGCACCAGTGAATCCACTCGATGTTCCAGACGTCAAAACTCCCTCCATCTGTCACTCGCTGCAAACCGGCCCGATTCCTCGCCTCGCTGTCGCTTAGCTGTGCCGTCACTGGGGTTTTATTATTGGCTTCGGGTTCGCTGACACCCGTCACACAGCGTCTTTGTCCTGAGGGCGAATCCAGAGCGACTTTCAGAGCCTTTTTTATAAGGTTCTGAATAAGAAATCACAAAACCTTGGACTAGTGTTCGTTTGGAGATACAAAAAAGGCGCAAACTTGCGAAACTGAACCTGTTAGTGTCAAAATTGTATCCCGAGCTGGAGCCTAGAGGTTAGCTTAGATGCTTGATTAACACATTGTTAGCTTTGAGTGTATACACAAATATTACATAGGGGACTTAGATGCTAGTTAGCTTAGATGCTAGTTTAATACGTTGTTAGCATTGAGTGTATTCACAAATATTACATAGATGCTAGTTAGCTTAGATGCTAGTTCAATACGTTGTTAGCATTGAGTGTATACAAATATTACATAGGGGACTTAAGCGTTATGCATATATCTAAATGGGTTTTCTTCCAAACTGTAAAAAAAAAAAAAAAAGAATACAAAAAATATCAAACTTAGCGTTTAGCTCTCCAGAGCATTTTATTTTATTTTAATAGCGACTTTTTCAAATATTCATACATTGTGACATTACCAATGATTTCATGATTTATATCCATATTAGCTTGTTAATATGTTAACTTTTCTATTTTTGTTAGCATGAGGGTTGTTTTTCTTTTTAGCACAGTTTAACATTTGGTATGTTAGCATTAGCACTAGCCAATATATATATATATATATATATATTGTTCATTGCTAGCTTGTTTCAAAGGCCTCTAAATGTCAAACCCATCTGGAAAAGAGTAATAAATATCAAACGTATATTTTAGCTTTCCAGAGCACTTTTTAAACCTTTTTTCTCTACATTTTCCTTTTTTTAACAGTGACTTTTAATTCTGTACCCTCAAATAATATGACATTAGGCATAATTTTTCTCTGTACTTCTCTTTATGTCCATGTTAGCTTTAGCATGAGGATTGTTTCTTCATTTAATAGTCTAATGTGTGGTATTTTAGCGTTAGCATTAGCACAAAAAGGCTTTCACAGATTAAAAAAGAAAACGGTCCATTGCTAGCTTCTTTCAAAAACCTCTAAAATGTCAAATATATCTGAAAAAAGAGTAATAATCATATAAAATGTAGCTTTTTGCTTTCCAAAGCTTTTTAAACCTTTTTTCTCTACATTTTTCTTTCTTTATCCTCAAATAATGTGACATTACCAATGATTTCTCTCTTTAGGGCCCAAGCCTTGAAAAGGCGAAGGCCCTATTGTTTTCCTTAGGATTATTATTCTTCTTTTTCTTTTTCTTATTATTTTACTACCTTTTGGGCACTTTTGGGGGCCTTAACGTGCTCAAAAACTCTTGTTTTGTATTTATTTCCCCATTAGCGTGCTATAAAAGTTAGCTTTTCTATTTTTGTCAGCATGAGTGTTGTTTTTCATTTTAACAGGCTAATGTGTGGTGTTTTAGCATTAGCATTAGCCAAAAGAAAACAGTTAATTGCTAGCTTCTTTCAAAAGCCTATAAAACGTCATAATCTATCTGGAAGATCAGTAATAAACATATATCTCTGATTCTGTCACGTTTCTGCTCGTTCTGAACAGCTGTGCGCGGCGAGTGGGCGAACGCTGGTATGTTTCCCAGAGATTTCCCGTTTTCCACTCAAAGCGGCCCGTAATGAATGGATCTTGTATGATCAGGGAGATTAGCATGGCAGAATCTTAATTCGCTGGTCGGGGGGGGGGGGGGGAATGTTGGGGCAAAGTAATTGTATGTACAGTAATCATGTACACCAGCGTGTGGGCGAGCGCCGGCGCACAGTTACACTTCTGTCTCTGTCGCGTTATTAATCACGACATGATTTGTCCCGGTTAGCCTCAGCGAAGGGCGGCTCATGCTAGCGCGCGTACAGGTCTGTTGGGTACATGACTTCTGACACACAAGCCTTTAGTGAGCAAAACAAACCACCAGTCACCGCTAAAGCCACACTGTACTTGGGGACGGAGGGTTTTAGAGGAAATTATAGCGGTACTCGTGTGTTTGCTAGCTTAAGAGCGTCTCTTAGCTAACACAGGAATGTAAATGCTTCCAGCTAGGCAAACTCAAATGCGTGTGCTATTGATTGTGTACATTTGTGTGTGTATGTACCTGACTGTACAACACTTATGATTTAAAAGCACATTTTATGGAAACTTAAGAGTGCCCCCTTGAGTACTGGAGGACTTATTACGACACTTTTTTTTTTTTTTTTTGCGTTTATCAAATATATATTTAATTGTGTTGTTTAGATACATGATGTAGGGGAGAGCGGGGCACAGCCTAACACTTTTTGACTTTCTTAGTTTGTATAAATCCATTTAGAGGATAATTTTTTTCCCACATTAATTTCACATGTCTAGTAGAATTATTTGGTTTTGTTTCATTAATACAGTGTATACTTTTTTCTTGATTTGCCCTGAAAGAATGGAAGTGTAATGTGACAACATGCCCCATAGGTGCGGTACATTATAACATGACCATATGACAGATTATAATGTTATATGATCTCATCAAAAAAAATATACAAGACAAACTAAAACTAAAACTAAATTATTTTGTCAAAAACTCGAGCGTTTGAGCAACCGAACACACATCTCCAACCCATATTGCTATGTGACGCGTACGGTCACTTTTGCCAGGTGGTGTTTGTAGCACAGGGGCGGAGCTTCAGATTCTAGAGAGCATTTGATTGGACAGAAGATGTAATGAGAAGCTGAAGTCCGCGGTGATGTCATAAAAACCTGTGATCCATTTTAGCGGAAGTGAGAGACTAAGTTTTGAATGATTATATGCAAATTTTGTCATTGTTTTGGAATTGGAGCACAACAGCTTATTCATAACCTTAAGTCTAACGTATTCATACTGAAAGCTAAAAAACGTAAATTTTGATTTCAGGAGACCTTTAATTAAGAAATGTTAAATAAATGTTCAGTGATATCTTCCAAAAGTTTAAAAAATTTGGTGCAATTTTTTTCACTATATATAGTGTTGATGTGACAACTAGTAAATACTTGTTAACTAGATGTGTTTACTCTAGTAGTATTTACTCTAGTTGGTAAATACTAGTAATACTATAGTTTGGTCATGCTGGCGTGTGTGGAAGTCGGCTTTTTAAACCATGTGTGTCACAACTAGCGCCGCGTTAGTTTGTGCCTCACTCACACTTGTTTATTTCACTGGAAACCAGAACACAAATCCTGAGGAATGAACAGTTTCTGAGCACCTGTGAGAGCGTGTGTGTGTGTGTGTGTGTGTGTGTGTGAGCTCAGGGTGAAGCCGACAGTCGTGGTGAGCGCTGGTGTTCAGACGAGCTGATGTGACAGCGACTCGTTCACAGCCCTGATTCAGTGTGTCAGTGAAGAGACTAATAACCTCCTGTGAACATCCCTCACAAACAGCCCTGAGCACACACACACACACACACACACACACACACACACACCTGCTGAGAACACACGCCAGTGCTTCACACACGTCATCACACTGTGCACTGACTGAGGCCTCCGAAAACTACTGAGGAAGACCATAAAGATTAGAATAATTACATAAATACACTACCAGTCAAACGTTCTTGATCGGTGAGATTTTTTAATGATTTTTTAAAGTCTCTTCTGCTCACCAAGACTGCATTTATAAAATAAAAATAAAAAAAAACGTAATAATGTGAAATATTATTATAACTTAAAACCATTTTCTATGTGAATATATATAGTAAAGTGTAATTATATTCCTGTGATCAAAGCTGATTTTTCAGCATCATTACTCCAGTCTTCAGTGTCACATGATCCTTCAGAAATCAGTATAATATGATGATCTGATGATCAAGAAATATTTATGATTATTATCAATGTTGAAATCAATACTTTTATTCAGTCATCAAAACTGTTTTCAACATTGATATGATAATGATCATACATGTTTCTTGATTATCAAATCATATTATACTGATTTCTGAAGGATCATGTGACACTGAAGACTGGAGTAATGATGCTGAAAATCAGCTTTGATCACAGGAATAAATTACACTTTAAAATATATTAAAATAGAAAAGTTATTTTAAATTCTCATAATGTTTAACAAAATTACTGTTTTCTTTGTTTTTGTATTTTTAATTAAATAAATGCAGCCTTGGTGAGCTGAAGATACTTCTTTTAAAAATATTACCGATCAAGAACCTTTGACTGGTAGTGTAACTGTAAGAACTCAGATCCATAACATTCATTACAGAGCGCATTTTCAGCTGTGCTTTTTTTCATAAACTTTTCCCATAGGGATTTAAAGCCAACCAGCAAGAGGAATCATAACATTACAAACTTTGGTAACACTTTATTTTGATAGTCCACTTTAGACAATCTACAAAGTAACTTTTCAATATGCATGTCAACTAACTCTCATTAGAGTATTAAGCCCTATTCACACTGGATTAGTATTATCTGGGGACCTCATGTGATTTATAATTACCCCCCCACATTTGAATTTCATGTGACGCATTCACACGGGATAACCGAAGCCTGTGATTTTACTCGAAATTACTGACCTAACTCCCGGATATGATGTCAATATAGGCTATTGCTTGGAAATGTCTTGATATTATAGGTCTAGCTGTATGATATATCATAAACAGAAGAATGTTCCTTACCGCATGTCATTCATCTCCAACTAATCATTCTTTTATCATTATTTTAATCATTCTTCTGATGGGTTTCAGCTTTCTCTTTCTGCACATTGTATAGTTGTATGGTGTATAGCGATATGACCCAGCACCCGAAATACTATCAAATTAGTGCAGCCTCCATTTGTCACGAAAGATGGATAAAAAAGCACACAGGAAACAAAAACCATGAAAAAATTATATACGACCCCGTCAAATCACAGAGATGCCGATTCGCACGGGACTAATATTATCACGGGACCTCTGTGTTCTGCGAAATATGGTATGTCATTAGCGGGGGAATTTTTACTTCACAAATTAGAGACATGGCCGATTCGCACGGGATTAAGATCACAGACAACCTCCGCAAAACATTGCTGGGCTAGAAGTAAGAACCGCTTGCGTCAGGGGCTGGGGGCGGGGTTACCGTGACCAACAAGACGAAACGAAACTTGTGACCGCCATTTTTTAAATAGCTGCTAATCGAGCTAATAGCAGCTCGATTATAATCTCCTTCTATGCAAGTTACGGCGAGTTGCATGAACGCGTTTGATTCGCCGTGTTTGGATGCCGATGTAGTTTCGCAAAGCCATGAGCATCAATAGTAACGCAATATCGCCATTGTTGATGTAAGACTTGTTCGAGATGCATCGGAGCGGCGCGGACCGATCAGAGCTCCGGGAGTGTTTGGAGAGCATACGACTCCTTGTGCTTTTGGATCGCTTTCGCAGTGCTTTGATGTCATGCGGCGATCGGTCTGCGAGAAGCCGAACCCTCTCGAACAAGCCTGGTGTGTTTTTGTTTGGCGCTGCTGCGCTAGCGTTGCTGGGCAACATGAGATGTATACACAGTGACGTAAGATCTGGCTCTGTTTTGGCTCTCGCATGTGGAAAGGCAAACCGGTTCTTAGAAGACCCGTCAGTAGAACCAACTCCAAACTGGCTCTAGCTCTAGCTCTGAACCAGCACCTGCTTCTTGCTGGTGGAAAAGGGGTAACAGTCTACTGATAGTCTACTTATACTCTAGTGAGAGTTAGTTGACATGTAGTGTAATAAAGCATTTTAACTCACCATCTGACTGATTGAATCGCTTCTTTAGAACATAAGTTCGAGTTTGGCTTGAACACATGAAGGATCGCATCTGGAAAGCAGATCAAGCTTGACCAGCCACATACTAGACTCTGGTAGATGTGGCCCTGCAAGGTTTAGATTGGTGAATAGGGTTGGCCATCGTTTTGATTTGAACGATTCTCGATTCCGATTCTTTGAGGGGTGGAGTCAAAACATGTCACAGGGTCGTTTCACAGAGGAACATTTTATTTTGATTCAATAGTGAGTTTTAGTTTTGGGAGCTGCATGTGGGAGAGATTTAAAATAATTTCAGTAACGTTGTTGTTCACCACAATTAGCAATTTGGTAAAGCGCTTTGTTACACTACAATCACTTACCTGATTGTGACGAGGCAACGTTGGTTAGCGCAGGGTTGCCCGAGGAGGACGAGACAGTGGACCGCGCAGCACGTCGCACACGCTACACTCCTTGTTAATTTGAACACCATGCTTGCGTAGGTGTTTAGTCATATTTGTAGTGCATCCTCCCGTGCAAGAAATAAGTCTACCACATGTGTTGCACTGTGCCGACCCAGGCTTTTTTAAGGTGAAATAAAGCCACACTTTTGAGCTCCGCTTACTGTGCTCCATGGCTGCAACAGAACAAGCGGTCGCGGCGAGCACTTCCGGAAATCCGGTGGCCACTATAGAAACCAAAACTTGCGCATTTGGAACCGATGATCGGAATCGAAAACAAATTTTCTAAACAATTCCAATGGCATCGTTATTTTTTAAATGGTTCCATGTTGGAACCGGTTCTCGATGCCCAGCCCTAGTGGTGAACAAGGCAGAGAAACGCGGCAATGGCCTCCTCCAGGAGTTCCTGTAGCCTTTTTTCTCAGCGGCTTCAACAGTGGTGAGGGCGAAGCGAAAGAGTGGACACCGGCCAAGTCGAGGGAAGCACCATGACTTGGTCAGTTCATCATGAACTTCTGGAAATAATACAGCAGTTCTGCAGGAACGGGCAGGATCTCATGGGAGTTTCCTCTAAAGTGTCAGCGACTGACACAATGCGAGTGAACCCGTAACGAAAGGGAACAAGCCATTCAGTTTTTTCTTCTATAGACACCATAAAATCAAAATTGACAATTTTATGGAATATTGCAGTAATTATTATAAATTAATCATTTCTCTGTGCACATCTTTTTATATTTTTATTCATTTTTAATCTTTAATCGCCCTACATTTGTTCTTGTAACAGAAGCCATTTTACTCAGATATACAGTACGTCATAATGAGACTAGAGAAGAGCGCTGTAAAACTCTTTAGCATTTGCTACATATGAATCAACAGGAAATACTGGTTACAGAACTGACGTCACTGCAGCTCTAGAGAAACCGTCTCAATACGGAAGGGTGGAACCTTTTACTCACAGGTTGTTGTCGCTTCGCTCAGTAAAGTTTCTCCTCGACGACTACACTTAAAAATAGTGTCTCAAATACACGGATTTTCGTCAGCAATGATGTTCATCATTTTCTTCATCTACATACCTCTGGTTTACTCAGGTGAGATTAATTTCGTACAGTAGTTTAAACGATGAGTTCTCTGTCAGCGAGGCGTTCAGCTACTTCCGTGTGTTGAACGGACACAAAATCATGAGATGTTTGCAGTGGCGCAGATAGGATTTTTTAACTGGGGGGGACCAAGCTGTCAGCAAATGATTTAAACTCAATTCCTTTTTTTGCGTAATTTGGGCTTTAACTAGTGCTCAAGTAGTTACTTTGCGTAATTTGGGCTAATGATTTGCACTAAAAAGCCATTGGGGTATTCTTATTTGAAATCATGGATAAACAACAATGAATGAACAAAGGTAAACAAAGGCCTACCTGATCACCACTAGCAATGCATGATCAGACTGTTATTTGACTAGTATACCAATCACCCACCCAAATCTCATAATTTCAGTTAACCCTATACCTCTATAGAATTTCACAACAATGTGAAATACAACATATTCCTGAGAATTAATGGCTAAAACTACTATGTCAAATATCTAAGAATAACTAAAAATGTAAAATTTAGGAGTTAATTACAAGTTTGTTTGCAATTTATATATTAGAAATATCTTTCAAATGATGTATGACATATTAAGAAATGTTTTTCATAGCCCATAATTTAAGAATCTATATCCTCCGTTCGTTGCTCTGTACGTACAATAAAAAAACATGATTTCCTACTATAAGAGGGTGTCAAAAGTTTATGTAGGCCTTTATTTGTTGTTTGCATAAACCTTGCACCACACAAATGTACTTATTATAATTATTTTTATAGTGGCTTACACGACAGTGAACATACCTCAGTCAATTTATACAGTACAATGGGTTAAATTATAAGATAAAACATTATTTCCTGACGACGATAAATTGTTTGATTTATCCAACCATTCTTTTTGTGTTCATTCATTATTTGCCTCTGTCCACTCAGTCAAAAAAAAACAGTCGACAAACCAGTCGTTTCCCTTGGAACAATTTCTATGTACTCCCTCAAAGACTATCAGCTTTTGAGAGATCTGCCGTTCGACATTTTCTGCAGCCTAGCCTCCAGCTCTTCAATGTACTGCAGAGCCTCATCTAATGCACCTATAAAAATGTAAAATAGTATAGTTAGCAACTAATTACGTATATTTGTATATATATATATATATATATATATATATATATATATATATATATATATATATACACACACACATGTATGTATATATATATATATATATATATATATATATATATACACACACACACACACTATATATATATATATATATATATATATATATATAGACACATGTATATATATATATATATATATATATATATATATATATATATATATACACACACACACATATATACACCCACACACACACACTATATATACATATATATATATAGTGTGTGTGTGTGTATATATACGTGTGTGTGTGTGTGTGTGTGTATATATATATATATATATATATATATATATATATATATATACACGTGTGTGTGTGTGTGTATATATATACACACACACACACACACAGTCTACACTGTTATCACCGAAATACACAAGCAAAAGTCAACATTAGTGCTTACCAGCAGGTGGGCGTGCCGCGTAGTCATGTTCCTCAATATGACTGGCAGTGGCGTATCCAGGACATTTTTACTGGGGTGGCCAAGATGGGACACAAAGCTAGTGTGGGGTGGCCATATCTACTATAAAGTAATGTTATGTAAACCTTGAAACTTGCATGAACAATTAGAGGATTCTAATAATAGTAACAAAGTGCAATAGAGGTAGCTAGTTCTTGCTTTTTGCTCATTCTCCTGCTACAAAATGCTTTCACATAGGCCATAAGACCACAAGACAAGACTTAAAGTCCAATGATGCCAACTGGTGGAATGGTACACAGAAGTCACGGTTCGGTATGAATTCGGTACAATGGAGGGAAAAGCAAAACAAAAATGCAGAAGGCATTTTTATTTTATTATGCATGTCTCAGTCTGTACCACCTAGTGTCATACAGTCCCATGAGCAGCTGCAACAGCCTGAAGTGTGTAAAGTAATATGTAAACAGTAAACAATAAGTACCCCACATTATCTTGTTAACATTAAGTTAGTTAACATTAACTTGTAAACAAAATAAGACAATCAGCCATAAAACTGAAAATACTGCATCTCTTATTTATGTGCTGATTGCCTAATAAAAAATAAATGGCCATGTTTTATAAAAAGGTTCACAAGACTAAATAAAAATGTTTAGAAAATATGTAACGTTAATTTAGTTGTAGGTTACGTTCTCATGTGCATTTTTTCTCTCTAATGTCATGGAATAATCTGGTTTACTGCTTTACACAACTCTTTTGTAGTGTGGTTTTGGTCAACTAAAGTGTTGTACTTAAATAAAATTCACGAATGTACCTTACTACTTCTCGCCGCCGATTCCTGGTGGTTTAGAGAACACCGAGTCGCATCCTGTCGTTTCAAAGAATAGTACACCGGCGAGCGCGAAGTAAATGCCTCGTCCATTTGGGGAGGCGCGCGCGCAGTCATCGGAGGCTCGCGCTGCGGAGGCAGGCGAAAGTATAAACAAACCTAGTTTAAGGCGGGGCTACAGATTAGGTTTCCACAAATAACCCGCGTATCTAGCAGTAGTTCCGCAGCATTACATTCATTAATTTGAACGCGAGTTTTATTTATTTTTTATACCATGTATTCTCCGTGTAAATTCATGCACCGAACCGTTTCGGTTCAATACGAATACATGTACCGTTCCACCCCTATGCCAACAGACCAAAAATATTTTAAGGATTAAGGTGCTTCTTTAAAAAGTAACTTTTGAACATTGTACTGGCCCTAAATCAGTTGATCAGCTGTCATCATTGACAGCATCTCTTGTTGTGTTGACGAACATGCAACTACCTATCAGATCTGGGGTGGCCACAGGGGTGGCCAATGAGCTTTCAGGGGTGGCCCTGGCCACCCCAGGCCACCCCCTAGAATCGCCACTGATGACTGGATTCATTGGATGAATCTTCTGTGACCACCGGCTGCTCCTGAACACGTACATCCGTGCCAAGTCGAACGGCAGATCTCTCAAAAGCTGATAGTCTTTGAGGGAGTACATAGAAATTGTTCCAAGGGAAACGACTGGGAATGGCACCGACTTTTAGCCGCGAACTTCCTGGAATGTAGTTGTCAGCGGTAAAATGCTGACTGCAGACATACGTGCTGCCTCTCCGAATGACGAACGTAGACCCTTCATCCCGTCTAATAGCGATGACCCATTTCTTTTTTTGGTCTTCGTTCATTGGAAACCCGTGAAAACTCAAATAAGGTTGTTTTTGCTTAGAATTGCTGCACTGAGGGACGCTACAGCAACACTTATTCTTGGTCTCGGCCATTGTTGTTGTCACCGGAAGTAAGTTTACCCGCCGTTGGTGAGCACCGGAAACACAAAACCCGGAAGTGTGAAAAAGGCTTATCGAGGCAGCTACCAGCTCCTCATAGGACCCCTGCGTCACTCAGGAGTCGTAGCACACACACACACAGAGAGAGAGAGTGTAAACGTCGGTGTCATCGTGTGTTTATTGACAACAGAACAGCGTGTAGTGAGAACGTGGGTACAAAGTAATGGTGACCGGTGTAGATTATTATTGTGTGTCAGCCTGCGTCTGCCCCGACCCGATTCTGAAGCGCAGCGGCGGGCCGGGGCACTGCTTTGGCTAATGTACATAGCGCAAACACTGGTTAATCCTCTGTTTTACCGATTTTTGACGCCTTTCGTGGGGATAGTGAGGGCGGGGGACGGATGAATCTGGGGGGGTCATGTCCCCCCCCGTCCCCAGTGCCATCTGCGCGCCTGGATGTTTGTAATAGAATAGATTAAAATATCAATATTGGTGTCTCAAATTAATGTAATATTCATTTGGATAATGGTATTTTATAGTTATTTGATTCTTAACCATGTTTGAGAGCTTTATGTCATTGTGTTGTTTTGTCCGATGTTTGTTCAGAGATACACCACTTCATGACCGGATACACTGGATTGAATGAACAGACGGCTCCAGGAATCCAAGAGTTTTTAGCTGAAACGAGCCTGGATTATCAGCAGATTGATTATTATGACAGTAACATAAAGAAGATGATTCCCAAACAGGACTGGATGGAGGAGTTTGCATCTACAGAACAGTGGAAAGAAGACACTGAGATCAGAAAACAAGTACAGCAGATCTACAGAGACAAACATGCCTGTTCTAATGAAGCGATTCAATCAGTCAGGTGGTGAGTTAAAATGCTTTAAACTACATTTTTAAATGTTAAAGGATTACCTTGTGCGTAGACATGGGCGGTAAGAAGATATATTTGGTTACCACGGTATAAAATGATATACAGTTTTATATATATATATATAGTTATAAGCTTAATATATCCTGAAAAGGAACTCTTTTAGAGGGCGAATTTGGGACGTGTTTGATGTTAAAAAGTGTCAGTAAGCACAATAAGTTTTGTTTTAATCATATTTTAGTTATACTATATTTGGCCTATATACTTGTAATTTTCTTATTTTTTTTCTTCTTATTTGTATTAACAGAAATGAGATCAAATAACACAAAATAAATATATTGTGTTCTTTATCGTAATTGTAAAATAAAATCGTGAAATAAGAATTTGTTCATATCACGCATCCCTACTTGTGTATAAAAAAAAAAAGAGCAGAAGTTGTATTTTCTCCCAACACCCCCCTTTTTTAAACTTTTTGTCTTCTTCAGCTCTTCATATTTATCTGAGGATCTATGGATGTGATTATAATTATATGACTGGAGAATCACGTGGGTTTGATCGGTACACTTATGATGGACAGGAATTCATCACGCTGGATGTGAGGGAGCTCAGATACACTGCACACGTACCACAGGCAATACCCACAGTGGAGAAGTGGAATAATGACAGAGAACAGCTTAAAGTGCTGAAACGATACCACGATCATGAGTGTGTTTACTGGATGACGTATTTCTTGCAGTTAAGGAAAGGGGTTTTCAAGAGAACAGGTACCTTGTTATTGAGAACTTCACTTTGTTCAAAAAGTATTTTTTTTATTTTTATAATTAATCATTGGTGTTTCTCTTTTCTCATGCATTGCTTCATTGCTTCATGTCCATGGTAAGACTATGAGGCCAAATTTGAGTCGCATCATAAGAACCTTCCGGAAGAAAAACAGCTACAGTAGATGTACTTCAGACTGTAACTTTTGAGAGCTGTACTGTGTGCTGTTACAACACATGCATGTACTGTAGCTGTTGCCCTGTACTACTGTAATAAAAAGAAAGATAGCGTTTTCTGAATGCGTCCATTTTGTAAAAAGGATGCGTTACAGTTACAGTAATCAGTACTTCTATTTTTCTAGGACACAGACACGATGAAATGTAAGACTCAGTCTATGCGTGCCGGCGGGGAACAGGCATGCGAGAGGATTTTACCCCCGCTGCTTGGCTAGGGCCAATATAGCCTGTGATGCTGACGAGATTCTCTGGCCTGACCCAGACCAAAGACGGGATGCTGAGGCCGAATACATTCTTTTTTTGTGTATGTGTGTGTATTGTACTGTGTAGTACATGGATGAATAACATGTGCCAATCTTTCCATTGGTTGTGTCTTTTGTGTTCATCATGTGAAAAGGTTTGTGTGATGTGGGGGGGAGCACAAGCAACATAACTTACCAGTTTTGGAAATGTTGTTTTGAATTTATTGCTCCAGTGTGTAAGACTATGTGGTAGTGTGTGTGTTTGTGAGGGCGTGTGTGTGATGTCTAAAGTTTGGTTTTCCAGCAAAAGTGAATGCTTTTGAGTGTAGAGCTTAATTTTGACCTGAAAATAGGATGTTTGGGGAATTGGGTGAGACGTTATGGATTTGTGCTCACTGTTTTGAGAATACGAGGCATAGTTTCAAGAAATGTGTTTAAGCAATCGAGAAAAACTGTAAAACAAAAACAAAATTGCACAATTTACATTTGAGTTAATCATATAAATGTAACTAATCTGTAACCCTTTTTTTTGCCCTTTTAAAAAAAATGTATATGTACTACAATGTTTTCCTTTCGAGAACGGTCACTTCGTATTGCGTAGCTATATGCAGTGGGGACGCAATGTAAAACGCCGCACCATAAGTAACTGGCTGCAACTGAAGCCCAGGACCCATGGGCTCACAGAAATAAGCCATCATTCATAGAATATATATAATTAGAAGACCGGACACCATCGGGCCTGGATCACATATATAGCTCATAACCCAAATATTAACTAATAAACCGGACACCGTCGGGTCTGATTATTCATAATGACTAAAAGCAGCCAAAGGCTGGTTCATATTAAGGGATAGTGTGCTTATGAACAGTGACATGACACATGAATGAGACCGGATCTAGTCGAGTCAAATCATACAGAAAGGACCTTAGCCTGCAGGGAAGGGACCTCCATGTTATTGAACCTCACAAATGTGGGCGGCGAGGACCAGCCGGACGCCGCACAAATGTACTGAATAGGAAAACCAGAGGACCAAGCCCAAGATGAGGCCATGCCTCTAGTGGAATGGGCCCTGGTGCCTATGGGGCAAGCCTGACCCACAGAGGTGTATGCCAGAGAGATGGCATCCACTATCCATCTGGACAGCCTCTGCTTCGTGACAGGAGCCCCCTTGGACCGGCCACCAAAGCAGACACAGAGCTGTTCTGAATGCCTATAGGACGCGGAGCGCTCCAGATAGACCTTCAGAGCCCTGACAGGGCAGAGTAAGGCCTCATCCACACTACTGCGTTTTAGTTTAGAAACGGTGAATTAAAACGGATACGATCTCCGTCCACACCAGCGTTTTAGCTGTGTATTAGAATTGATCTCCGTCCACATTAAAACGGCTGAAAACGCGGATCACGTGACCATTCTCCAACACTGGGCATGCGCATGCCGGTGTAAACAGCCGCATGTAGGCAGTTGTAGCGTTGTAAAATGCATTATTTACTTGCACAACAGCTGCTAGCAAAGACATCAACATCAGTAACGCTTGTAATTCGTTATCCATGTGTCAGTCACTAACGTTACGTAGTCCAGGCTGCTTTTGTATGTTTTATTCCCGGGGACGGGTCATGTGATGGGTGGCTGACGAATCAGGGAAGGATACGCCATGACTGATGACACCCAATCAATGAGCCGAGCGTGAGCCTCTGCGTCAGCGTTTCTAAAGTCGTCCGTTTTGACCGTCTTCACTAAAACGCCCTCCGGAGATTCAAAACGCAAAACGGGGTCGGCAGCGTTTCTAAATTTCTCCGTTTTAGGTCTTCGTTTTTGCCATTGTAGTCTGGACGGGAGGTGCAAACGTAGCAAAAGGACTAGTGATAACGCAGTAGTGTGGATGGGCCCTAAATTATCCTCCCCATCGGAAGGGGGAAAAGCCAACAGTGAAATCACTTGTGCTCTAAACGGTGTAGAGAGCACCTTGGGCACATAGAATAGAAATGAGTATCCATGTGCCTACTCCCTTCGAAGGGTAGAGCCTTGAAGTGGGGACTTTAGTGAGCAGGGCACCTCGTGAAGGGAGCAACGAAAGACAATGCAATGGCTATTTATTTATATAGCACAATTAAATACAATTTACATTGTCCAATGTGCTTTACAATAATAATAAAAAATCATAAACTAACAACAATACAACTACAGTACAATTTACAAAACAACAGTACAGTACTAGTATTCATCAAGGATTAATTAAATTGATCGAAAGTGACAGTAAAGACATTTATAAAGTTACAAAAGATTATATTTCAAATAAATTGTTCTTTTGAACTTTCTATTCATCAAAGAATCCTGGAAAAAAAACATTGATAATAATCATAAATGTTTCTTGATCATCAGATCATCATATTATACTGATTTCTGAAGGATCATGTGACACTGAAGACTGGAGTAATGATGCTGAACATTCAGCTTTGATCACAGGATATAAATTACACAACTATATATTCATATAGAAAAGTTATTTTAAATTGTCATAATATTTAACAATATTAATGTTTTTTTAATCAAATAAATGCAGCCTTGGTGAACAGAAGAGACTTTTTTAAAAACATTAAAAAATCTTACCGATCACAAACTTTTGACTGATCGTGTAACTGTAAGAACTCATAATATTCATAATATACAGTCTGATGTTAGTTCACTAGATCATTGCATATGCAATCAAGAATTCTGCGGTACATTTTTTTATTGTAGTTTTACAAATGGCCATAGTTGACATGTATGAGCTAAAATCTGTGTAGCATAATCCATAAAACACATTTAGTCAGAATCTCTATTAAGTGATCTCTATTAAAACTATTATGAATATATTAATGACAGAGACCGAACTCGCTCAGAAAAAAATTAGACCAGTATAGGTGTTTATTATTTATTAGAGCACAAAATGAGGAAAGATACAAAATGTACAAACAGGATGAAACAAAATGTGAATACATGATGATTGATGACAGGTCGTCATTGATTTTTATGCTGTTCTGTTAAAGCACAAGATCAACAAGTACTTTTCAATGAGAAATCATCAGACTGAGGAAACTTAAACTGATCATTGACTCCAGAACACAGAAATAAATATATACATATTTCCACAGGAAATAAGGCACATATATATATAGTACTAATGTACAGTATATTATGTACATATATTTTTATACATATAAAAATCTGATTGAGAAAATGTACTCTGATGAAAATGGTACAAATGGCACTGGCGCATATCTTAATAACTTCTTCTTATTTAGTGGCAAATTTCAGCAAATTAAAAAAAAAAAGTCTCATTTTAATCTATTGACAGTCCTAAAAAAAATTTTTTTTAGTAAAGATTTGTGTGACTTTGTTTTCTGCAGAATGGGAATTTTTGCCTAACAATAAAAAAGCAAATCAAGTAATATCATTAAGGCAATTATCATTAAGAAAATATTTGTAAAAATTCAAAACTCAAAGTAACAAATGAGGAAAACAACAAAAAACACTTTTCCATCGTATGGCCGAATGGTTCTAAGAACGGAAAGAAATGGTTACGGTTGTATTTCCACTTGAGATTGGTTCAGTAGAATATGTGAAGTGACGTCGCCACTCAGGATTGGTCACTTGTCTGTTGTCTGGCTATAGTTTCTCTGTAACTGGCCATTTGAGTGAAGTAAACACAATCATCCTCCGCGGTCGCTATTTACATCTCATAACGTCTGTAAACTCTTGCATTAGCAACGACTGACACACTGTATATTTGTAAAGAGCTTGTTATCCGCAACATAGTGGAGAATGAAGCCATGGCACAGAATTGAACGGTTACGCAAAGAGAACGGTGGAAAGGCAGCTAAAGTGATTCATTCTAAAAAAATTGCAAAAAATGTAAGATTAGAGATGGAAGAAAATGTAAAAGTATAAAGAAGATTATTTTAAGGATGTGTAGTTGAATGGTCACGGAAAAGAGTCTTTAAAGATCTTTAGGTCTCTTGAACTTTATAAAGGGACTTTGTTCTCTGTGAAGAAGCCATGAAGCGCCGCTCACTCACAGATCACTGGCTTCTGGTTCATGAGAGGGAGTGAAGTAAATTAGATCAGCCCCACCAGAAATTCACGTTTTTTTTTTTTGCGATTTAATCATTTCTTTATCACACTTATGTACTAGGAGGGTGCAGTTCCTGTGCTTGTTCTGTATGCCTGCTTTGAGGCATGCTATACTTGATGAGCTTGCTGGCTGTGAAGAGAGATAAACAGAGGTGTGTCATGTAGTGAAATTCAAAGAACAGTGTTAAAGGATTCACATATAACCACACACACACACACACACGCACGCACGCACTAAAGTTTGATCATTTTAGAGAATAAAAACATGACAGAACTGATAAAACAGCATCAGGTTCATTCTTCTTCAGTGTACCGCCACACACAGACACACGTGAAGAACATTTGCACTTATGATGGGAATTATATTTCTCAACAGGTCATTAGTACTCACGATCTTTGAGTTTATTCCTGGATTTCCAAAGTACAAACAGTCCGATCAGTAAAACAGTAACTGGGATAATGACCAGATACATGTTATTTGAAGTATCTGATGCAGATTCTACAACACACAGAGAAACAAACACAATATGCAATGAATAATATTGCATAAAAACCTAAACAAACTTATTGTCAGTGTAGAGTACAGGTCGAAAAATTAACCATGTTTAAACTTGCTGTTCCTCTTGATCTGATCCTCAGTCAGAATCTTCTGGATTGTCTCAGTCAAACTCTTGTGCTCGACCACACAGCTGTACTCGTCCTTCTTCCATTCGTCTGTAAGGACATACAGGGCAACAGTCTTCTGGAAGGTCCCGTCCTCATTTGGTAGTGTGACTCTATACTCCAATTTTCTGGAATTGCTCAGAGCTTGTCCATTCTTCCTCCACAAGATGCTTGTGTTTCTGAAGAGAAAGCCTGTGACGTGACACTCCACATAATCTTCAAGGTTCTTCTGCAGCAGAGACACTTTAGGATCTAGAAGTAAACACAGAACAGGGAACAAAACTGAGAACGGAGAAAGAAACACACACACTTTCTACTTCTCACAGTTTTACAGTCTCTAAAGTTGACCTGCATAGATTTATCAAGCTGTCTGATATAACACGGTTTATCTGAATCTACACATGCAAGAAAGCAAGAAAGAAGGGATCTGTCTGTCCTGGTAACTCTGATACTGTACCCATTTTCTTCAAAGTAGCTTTATACAAATGTAAGATCTCCTTCAGCCAGTAAACACACTCATGTCCAAAGTATTGTTTCAGAAATCTAAGCTGTGTTTTGTCATTATTCCACTTCATCGCTGTAGGAGATGCCTGTGGTACAGATGCGATGTATCTGAGCTTCTCCAGGTCCAGTGAGATGAAATCTTCTCCATCATAACCGTGCCGATCAAACCCATGAGAGTCTCCAGTCTCATCATCCCACTGACATCCACACATCCTCTGATACGTATGAACTCCTGAAAGAGAGAGAGAGAGGGATATTGTACTACTTTATTTTTGTAAAGGAGTAGTTCACTTCAAGATCTAAATTCTGTCAGTTGTTTCAAACCTGTATGAATTTATTTCTTCTCGTGAACACAGAAAATTATATTTTGAAGAATGTCGGTAACCAAACCGTTCATGGACCCCATTGTAGGAAAAAACATACTTTTTTTGTTCAGCAGAAGAAAGAAATTCATACAGGTCTGAAACAACTTTCATTTTGAAGCGAACTATTCCTTTAATGTACAAACTAGTCCTTTGATGTTTATAAATATAGTATAAGTAAGAGACACTACTTGCCACATAAGTAAATAATTATTAATTAGACTTGAAATATTGATTTGAGTTGAAATATTGTATTAGCTCATCATCGCCACTGTGTAATACAAGAGAGTGAAGCGTCATTATAGAGCGCATTAGGGCATGCCCACTATTTCAGCACCGTTGGTTCCAGAAGTATTTTTACCATTCATTTCTCCCATAGAGATTTCAAAAAACGTTTTCTTTAAAAGGTTAGTTCAACCAAAAATGAAAATTCTGTCATTAATTCCTCACCTTCACGTTGTTCCAAACCCGTAAGACTTTTGCTCATCTTTAGAACACAAATGAAGATATTTGAATAAAACCTGAGAGCTTATCAGTCAAAATTGAGGTTAAACCATTGACAACATAACTGCCACTTTCAAGGCATGGAAAGGAAGTAACGACAACATAAAAGTGACTCCAGTGGTTTAATTTCAATTTTGAGAAGCGACGCGAGTGCGTTGTTTGTGCAAAAAAACATAAAAAGCGTCTGGATAAAAGCATCTGCTAAATGAATAAATGTAAATATTAGTGCTGTCAAAAATATACATATATACGTATTCAAATATTTCAGTATTTTAAGAGCATAGAGATCAACTAAATTATTCATTAGCATTTCTTCTTGGGAGTGGGTGGAGCTAAAGGGATCTTTGCCGCGTTTTGCTTGTCTCGACTTGAGTTTTCTGTACAGCATCATGTTGTTTTTCACCACAAATTCTGCTGTTCAACATGATTATTTTTAAACTATGGTAAAGGAGAACTTCGGTCAATTTTAACATTGAGCTCAATTTTTAGTAAATTTGGAGTGCTGTCAATACAGAGAACAACGACACAAATCGGTGTTGCCTACACTGTGTTATCCTCTTTTTAAAATTTGCACCCTATGGGGGTGATGGGGGAGGGACAGGTGGATCAGTGAATCTGAGGGAGGTGTCTTTGTTTGGGGGGTTTGTTGGTTGTGCTCACTGGCAGTGGTGGAGTGGCCCCCAGGCCTAGAGAATAATGTCCTAAAATATGGTGTTAGTATTATAATTACAGTACTGCCACAACTACTACCACTACTATTATCATCATGAATATTAGTGCCACCACTACTATTGCTACTACTATTATTATTTTTGTTCTAGTTATTTTTATTAATAGTATGAATACTACTTTTACTACAACTCACAATTATGATTTTCTTAAATTGTCTCTATCTCTATCACTAAAATACCCCATTGCTTAAACTTACCAATGTACCTGCATACATCACTATATTGATGTTTTTTTTGTTTTTTGTTTTTTTTTGTCTATTTATTTGTTTATTTCTGGTGTCCTGTATGTTCCTCTCTCCTCTGTATGTGTATATATGACATTGATATTTTACCGTGTATAAGCTACAATGTTTTAATTTGCAATAAAAAAAAAAAAAAAAAAATAAAAAAAAAAAAAAATAAAAAAAAAATAAAAAAAAAATAAATAAAATTTGCACCCTATTGACTTGAATGGGGCAAGTTTTAAACCTGCTTTTATCCTCTTAACATCTTTGATGTGTCATTACAAGTACCCAGCCATGTGAGTGATTCCTTAAGAGTGAACACGAGTGAATCTGACTGCAGTAGATGTGAAAGATGTGAATAAAAATGATGTTATATCAGCCAGCGCAAATACCTGTATTTAGTTCCTGTTTTCGGTGGAAGTCCAAAGTAGTCGATTGTCGAGTTCACGCGCGTGATCATAGTAACAAAACCTATGCGCGTGAACTCGACAATCGACTACTTTGGACTTCCACCGAAAACAGGAACTAAATACAGGTATTTGCGCTGGCTGATATAACATCATTTTTATTCATATCTTTCACATCTCCTGCAGTCAGATTCACTCGTGTTCACTCTGAAGGAATCACTCAACATGGCTGGGCACTTGTAATGACACATCAAGGATAATAAGACTAAGAACTGGTTAAGTTTAAAACTTGCCCCATTCAAGTCAATAGGGTGTAAATTTTAAAAATAGGATAAAACAGTGTAGGCAACACCGATTTTTGTCGTTGTTCTCTGTATTGACAGCACTCCAAATTTACTAAAAATTGAGCTCAATGTTAAAATTGACCGGAGTTCTCCTTTAATGTGGTCTGGCGGCTTCAGCAGAAGCAAATAAAAACAAACGTGTAACTCACAGTAAGATTGTCTTTAAAGTTATCATTAAAAATCTATTTTACTATGGAGAAAATGAATGTCTCAACTTCCATTTTTTTCTTCCAGAACCAGACTGTTGTGCTCTATATACATTGTTATTGATGACAGTCATTATCAGGGAATAACTGACCTCGGAATGTCATGACTGAGACTGACCAATCAGAATCAAGCATTTCAGAGAGCTGTGTAATAATGTATTTTAACTCACCGTGTGACTGAGTGAATGTATCCATTAGAACATGAATGTTGTTTTTGTAGATCTGCTGTAGTTTTTCTCTGATCGCAGTGTAATCCTTCCACATTTCTGTAGATGCAAACTCCTCCATCCAGTCCTGTTTGGGAATCAGCTTCTTTATCTTACTGTCATAATAATCGATCTGTTGTCCATCCAGTGTAGTTACAGCAGAAAACTCCGGGATCTCTGAAAACCTCTGGCCAGAGTAAGAGGCCATGAAGGTGTGCAACTCTGAAAAAAATGTAACACACATTCAACACAGTTCTGTAATTTACCAGTGTAACAGTAACTGGTAAATAAATATATATACAGTCTCATAAATCCAACAACTATTTGATACCAAGACAAGTCATTAAGTTTTTTCTTTTAAAGCTAGGGTTGGCAATTTTTTATTATACTGTTCTCTCTTAACGGCCTGATAGCAATCAATAATAGAAGTGGCCTAAATATTTAAAAACATTTACACATATCTTCAGGACCAAATAATGTTAATTTAATCATTGCAATTGGTCCGAATACGATACGATGTCCTACCCAGCATTACGTAAATTACAGCATTTACGTTGTGGCAACGTCTATGGCACGTTGCATTTCTGCTATGGCAACGTCGCTGTGTACATGCTCGCAACATTGTAACAACGTAGAATTGTAAGACGCGACATGGTTATTGTTATGCGACATTCAGCAACTGAGAGACGACGTTCTGACAATTTTTTTTATATGCTGCTGTCACGATCCACACTCAAGGAGACAGGGAAGATTCAAGCACAGTATTTTTATTGGGGAAATCCATAGTCACACAACCAGTCCAGGCAGGGGTCAAAACTATATAAGCAATCCATCAACGAGAACAAAACAAGAACGGGCAAGAAACAGACATCCAGAAGTGGCGTGACATAACAAGGACTCCGTAACAAACACTAAAACAGACAGGGTATATATACACAAACACTAACAAGGTGACGGGAGACAGCTGTGTGCAATGAAACAATGAGTGACAGAACAGGATGATGGGAAATGTAGTTAACACATGTAGGACACCGTGGGGGAAGAGGACCTCTAGTGGTCACCCAGGGACACACAACCAGACACTGTGACAGCTGCTAGATATGCCTATAGATATCCCCCATTTATTATTTTGTTAGATAATTATATACTTTTTAAATATTGTTTATCCTTATTATTATTTAATGGGGCTATCAGTAAATTAGTGTAATTATAATCAACACCTGCAAGTGTAACGTTACACTTTGAAGAGTAAAAATGACAGAAGGTTTCGTTAATTTTTTTATTAAAACTGCATATAGTAATCAAATTGCACTTCCAAAAGTCATACATTTGTGAAAAAAGAAATAAACGAATATACAAATGTATTTTAAGTATAATAAATAAAACTTAAAAAGTCAAAGGCAGATCAGAACATTTAATGAAGACAGTAGTCGAAAGCCGGCCGGTAAAGGTCGGTAACCGGGGAAACATCCACATATCCAGAGGAGCAAAGAAACGAATGAGACTAAATAGCGGACAAATCAAATGAAAAAATAAAACAGTGCGAGCGAGGCTACATTAGTCACATTAGAAATTAAAGTTGTAGGTTGTGTTTGATAGCTGAGGCTAAATTAATGAAAGGCGATGATGAATGAGAACACAATGAGCCCAACAGGTGGTTGGAGTTTAAAAGGCTGATGTTCCCGCTTCAGGGCCGTGACGAGTGACGAGTACATATGTAGTCCAGTGGTTGTCCAGACACCATAGGCACAACCTTAAGCAATGGCCCTGAACGGTGGTTTAATGTCAACAATGTGACAACGCTGTAACAATCTTCACCACACAACGTAGTTAAAGCAACCTTTTGGCCATGTTGTTAAAACGTTGTTAGAAGGTCGGGTACGTTGTGTCAACGTTCTGTGTTTGCTGGGCACCTGCCTGTCAACGTATGTATTTCCATACCTGCTCGCGCAGACATGACACGTCATCAGCGCATATCGTAAGTCTCCGCAGAGTTGTAGACAGACGTCAGTCATCGAGTGCCGCAAACAAACAGTCGCCTTTTACAGTTCCTCCTGAACCAAAACAAGCTGATGCTGACATGTCGTTACCGTAATTACAAGATGGCAACCCGAGCTGTTCATGTCCTCAGACTTTATTTATATGTGGACTTTATTTATGATACGTGCTTCAATGGCAACACTACAGCTCCGTAAGTTGTTAACGTTCATTATTGTAAAGTTATGTGCTTTGAGACATGAGGCAGTTTAGGTTTGCAGACTCTGCTGTAGGTGTTCATGTGTTTTGAAGGAGGCGTGACTTTTGAGGCGCGCTGAAGGGAGGGTGAGATCTATTGCTTTCAAAGCTAGCTTGCTATTGCTAGCCTCTCCGAAATTGCCTACCCTATAGGGATGCACGATGATATCGGCACAACATCGGCATTGGCCGATAAAAGCTTAAAATGACCATCATCGGCATCGGCCGATATGAATATTTCTGCCAATGAGCCTTGCCGATAGGTGGTGTTTACTATGCGCACGTGATGACCGTGAACGTAGCATGAGCGCCAGCAACTTAAACTTACAACATGTGGAGGCATTTCGAGCATGGGCGTCAGTTTGGTTTGAAATGTGCTGGGGACGTACAGAGACACATTCGGAAGTGCATTTTCAGAACTGCTGGGTACAATGACGCAATAATTTTTTTTCTCTTTCGCGCAGGTTATGTTTTGAAAGACGATGTCCTGTAGCTTAAGCTCTCCAAGCTACTATGCTCTCCACAGAACATAAAATATTCATTTTATTTTATTTTTCGTGTTCGCATTTATGAGGAAAAAATAATGTTATGGACGTGATAGTTCTCGGTTATGGACGTGACCGCTCTGAAATGTCTCTAAAAGACTGCAAAAACTTCCTCAGAGACCTCTATCAGAAAGCACAAAGCCTTTCTTTAAAGTGAATTTCGTTTTGTATTAATTTTGTCTGATCAATGTTTCATCAACCAATTGCCTGAATTGAATAGGCTAAATAAGTAAAGCAGATAATCACGACACGGAGGCGCATGAACTGGAGCTCGTCTCATAAATGAACCGAAACTCAGCATAGCCTACTTGCCTCACAGACCTGATAAATATATATATATATATTATACAGAACGCTTTAAATCATTCTTTTAAACAGAACAATTCAAAACGAAAGAAAACTATGTAGCCTAATCCGTATGAAATGTGCATTTCTCTCTGGCGCGTTCACTACTAGACGCGACACAGCGCAGCGCTTCTCGGTGTGCGATACCTCGAGTTGTCATAGACGCGGCGCGCGATACCTCGAGTTGTCATACGCAACGCGGCGCTGCGCTTCTCGGTGTGCGATACCTCGAGTTGTCATAGACGCGGCGCGCGATACCTCGAGTTGTCATAGACGCGGCGCGCGATACCTCGAGTTGTCATAGACGCGGCGCTGCGCTTCTCGGTGTGCGATACCTCGAGTTGTCATAGACGCGGCGCGCGATACCTCGAGTTGTCATAAGCCTTGTTTATACTCGACGCGTCCGCACGAGCGCGAGTCTCCGCAGACAGCGCGCGCACCTCTCCAAACGGTCGAGGCGTTTATACTTGACGCGCTCGCCGTTGTACTATTCTTTGAAACTACAGGGGGCGACTCGAGTAATTGTCCTCTCAAACCATCAGGAATCGGCGAGAAGAAGAAATATAAACACGTGACAATGTTTATTTTAGTTACTACCACCAATACAAAAATAGCTAATCGTGTAAAACCCAGTAAACCCTGAGATTATTACTTGTGACATTAGAACAAAATATGTAGGCTAGCCTATATGGGAATACATGTACGTATACAAATAAATTAACGACCTCTTAAATATTTTCTAATTTCTCTAAACATTTCATTAACTTTGTGTACATTTGAATTAACCATGGACCTTTATGTTCTTTAAAAGGGCTTTTTATGCTATTGTATGCTCATTTTTTAAATGTAAGCAATTAATTTAGACGCGCAAACTGGGTGCTGGTGTGATGAAGTTCGTGCTCGGCCAGATTCGGCTCGAAGTCGTTCATCTTCGGATGCGGAGCCGCGCGCGCTGTTACAAAATCTGCCGTGCACACCGCCACGCGAAATGGGCCTTTGCGCACCCAACGCGCGCGACCGCCCACACCGCAACGACGTCATTTTTGCCGCGCGCACCTTCGCGCTCGTGCGGACGCGTCGAGTATAAACAAGGCTATAGACGCGGCGCGCGATACCTCGAGTTGTCATAGACGCGGCGCTGCGCTTCTCGGTGTGCGATACCTCGAGTTGTCATAGGCGCGCGATACCTCGAGTTGTCATACGCAACGCGGCGCTGCGCTTCTCGGTGTGCGATACCTCGAGTTGTCATAGACGCGACACCACGTAATTTAACTCTCTCTGCCTGCCTTGCTTGTGCTATCAGCTGTGCAGGCTCTCTTGCGTGCACAATCAGAACTGGCTTAAACAGACGATCTGATGGGTTTTAGAAGATTAAATACAACCCGAAACTAAAAAACAGACCAGGCCTCTATTTGAGACCGGCCTTTTTTTAAATCCAAACCTGTAGCCACACCAGGCGTGCAAAAGAGACAGGCGTCTTTGGGACTCAGTTATTATTTGAAGTTGTATGGTATTGGTATCGGCATCGGACAAAATTAGTTTGAAAATATCGGCATATCGAATATCGGCCAAAATCCATTATTGTGCATCCCTACTACCATACCTTTAAAGTCACCATATATCAAATTGGACAATTCTTTTTTTTCCCAACATTATTGTTGTTTAAAGTCATGTGCCCTGTCATCTTTAATTGCCCTTAATTTGTTCTTGTTCTAGAATCTGTATTACTCAGATATAGGCCACAATAGGGAAGAAAAGACTAGCGCAACTTTAGATTCATGCCAACTTCCATTTTAAAGCAAAACTTTTGCACAGATAACTATCTTTCACTGAACCGTGGCACATAGACCTGCACAGGTAGCATGTTCTTTCATATCAAAATGAGCATAACTTTAGTCATTCTTATGGGACTATTCTCAGTTTTGTTATAGTTTTGCTGTTAAAATTGACCTGGTGCAGGAAACAAATACATAATTGGAAAATACTGAAGTTATTTCAGTGTAGCTTTAACAAAACAAAATCATGCTTTTCAGACCACGACGGTAACGGCAAGCACTAAATCTGTTAACTAGTTGTAGCCTGGTTATTATAAGAAAAATGTTTGAGAAAATATCAGATTTAAAGATCATGATTTTCTGTCAGTTCAACTCACGGAAGTAGCCTAGATGAAGGCCTTGCATGACAGAGAATTCATCGTTTAAAATGCACTTTACGAAATGATTCTTACCTGAGTAAACCAAAGGTATGAAGATGTAGAAAATGATTAACTTCATTATGGATGAAAATCCATGTATCTGACCGGCACTTCTTTAAGTGTAGTCATCGAAGAGCGCTGTAAAAAACACTTTAGCCTTTGCTACATCTTAATCGAAAGGAAAAACATACTGAACTGACGTCACTGCAGCTCTAGGTAAACAGCCTCAATGCGGAAGTTTAGGGTGGAAACTTTTCACGTAACGCGTTTTTCCTTTCGATTCAGATGTAGCAAAGGCTAAAGAGTTTTTACAGCGCTCTTCGATGACTACACATAAAGAAGTGCGGATCAAATACATTAATTTTCATCCATAATGAAGAAGTTCGTTATTTTCTTCATCTGCGTACCTTTTGTTCACTCAGGTGAGTTTCATTTCGTAAAGTTTTTTTAAACGATGAATTCTCCGTCAGCAAAGCCTTCAGCTGCTCCCGTTGAACTGACAGCAGACCAGGAGATGTTTGTAATAGAATAGATTTGAATATAAAGAAGCCAATAATTTCAGTGGAATTAGTGTCTCAAATTCAATTAATATTCATTTGGATAGTTGCACTTTAAAGTAATTTGATTTATGACACGGTGGTGTTTAATCAAGTTTTTGATAGCTTTATGTCTTGTCTTGTGTTGTTTGTTCAATGTTTGTTCAGAGATACACAGGTTTATAACCACATACACTGGAATAAATGGACAGAGGATTGAAGGAACTCCAGAGTTTTCTGCTGTAACGACACTGGATGGACATCAGATTGATTATTATGACAGTAACATAAAGAAGCTGATTCCCAAACAGGACTGGATGGAGGGGTTTACATATTTAGACATGTGGGGAAAAGACACTGAGATTAGAAAACAAGTGCAGCGGATCTACAGAAACAACATGCCTGTTCTAATGAAGCGATTCAGTCAGACTCATGGTGAGTTAAAATGCTAATTTTTACATTTTGTACATGATACATTTTAAAGGGGTCCAATTATGCTTTTCCATTTTTTTCAACATTAGTTAGTGTGTAATGTTGCTGTTTGAGCATAAAAAAAAGATCTGCAGGGTTACAAAGCTCAAAGTCCCTCCAAAGGGAGATACCGTATTTTATTTAACAGAATCCACTTTTCAAGAACTACAACAAACGGTTAATTTGGACTACAACGCGATTTTTCCAGATCTTATGAAGTCATAGGGCCCTATTTTAACGCTCTGAAACGCAGTAATCAAAGCGCAAAGCGCAAGTACCTTTGTGGGCAGATCCCAGCGCTGTTGCTATTTTCCCGGCGGGATAAACGACTCCTGCGCCCGACGCAAATCTAAAAGGGGTTGGTCTGAAGTAGCTTCATTATTCATAGTGTGGTTTGGGCGTAATGTGAAATAAACCAATCAGAGCGTCCTCTCACATTCCCTTTAAGAGCCGGCGCGCTTGTTCCACGGCGGATCGCTATTATAACGGCGGATTTGCCAGCGCACGCCAGGAGCGGTTCACAGCCGAGGAGAGCGACGTTCTCGTCAGGACCGTAAAACACAGAGAAGTGACATTGTATGAGGATGATGGAGAAACCACACAAATTAGCTTCGGTTAAACAGGCTTATAATGTCTAAATGTGTAGCCTAATCTAGATTATTATTATTATTTTTAAATCTAGATAGGCTAGATCTTTTCCACATCTTCACGGACACAAATGATTTCCCTCGTGTGTTAATATTTTTCCTTGTAATAATGTATGATTTGCAAAAATGAAAACTGCTGCGTCTGTTTATAATTATTAGAGAATCAAAGTGGATGCGCGTTAACACGCTACATAATGGCCAAGCACGCACCCTTAAAATACCATATCACTAACGCGCAGCGCGCCACTGTCTTTAGACTGGGTTTCTCCTGGTCAGTGGCGGAATTGCTTTCTAAAACTGGAAAATAGCACCAGGGAAGTTTTGCGCCGGAACACGCCTCCTCTTTGCGCTGAACCGCCCCCGCGAGCGCAAGTTCATTCCCTAATTTACCGACGTGCGTCTGTGGAGGGAAAAGTCCGCTGTGCGCGGGTGCAGAATAGGAATGATACATGCGTCGGTGTTCAAAGTCAATTGCGCTGGGTGCAAGATAGGGCCCATAATGTTAATAATTTAAATAATTCACTGAATACGCAAAAAAGCGGACGAGGCCTGGATGAGCTGTGCTAAGAGACACTGTTTTCCACAACATTTTCAAAACTCATTTGTTGTAACATTTATTTTAAACACTGTTTCTGGACATTAAAACCAAAACTTTTATCTGTGCGCTGCTGTCACTTTTGTAAGATGGCTCACCGCTCCTGAGGAAAATTAACCATGGTTTTGTGATTGATTATTGTTTGTATTACCTTAGTTATCACAATTAAATGCTGGTGGATAACATCGTATCTATAATGAATAAGAAAATACAAAAAACATACCACTCTGAAATGTCCTGTGAAATCCATGGTTGCAAAGTCAGTGCATGAAATCCGTTCTGCATGATCATTTTGTTCGTAAACATTGTCAGGGTCTGAATATGGCTTGAATTGGTTTGAAATTGATGCCATCCTCAATATTTACATTAGAGAAGAACTCAGTTATGGAGGAGCGGGACATTTCCTGAACTCGCAAAAAGCACTGCCAATCACAACACATTTCTTATTTCGGAAGGAGGGACTCGATCAAATACGACGCGTTCAACCAGACTGGGGAGAGAGGAGCTGTAATTATGTTCCCTTTTGAGAGTACTCTCGTGTTGCGTAAGCTGGCTTACGCATCGGGAAAACCCCTTTTCTCGAGAAGATTGAAGCCTAAAATTATCCATATAATTTTTCTTTAATTTAAAACGCACTTGCTGCAGCAAGCAGACCCAAGCGAGACGGCTTGCACGCTTATTGGCTGCTCTGCGGCAACTGCTGCAACCTATGGAGAGGCACGGCTGACGTGAGAGCCAATGGGGACGCTTCGCTCCCTCTAAGGGTCACAGCCCACCAAAATGGCCGTGGCTTCATGTTATAAAAAGCCGCGCCGGTCATAGATGCCTTGTTTTCATCGACTGAAGCGAAGTATCCTCTTCGCTGACTCTGGAAGAAGCCTTGCGCCGTCGAACCAAGCACTCAGCGGGACTGCAGGACTGAAGAAGCCGGCTTAGGAGACTCTCCCCACGCCACCTTCGGACGCCGTTGCAGCTGCGCCTGTATATATCCTTTTCAAGCTTCCGTGTGTGTCGCCACTGCGTCACACACGTTTTCTAAAAGGGCAAATTGCGGGTGTTGTTTCAAATGCCCCGCGAAACCTGCGGCTTGTGTCGAGCCGCCCTCACGGCTGGGGACCGCCACATCCTTTGCGTTTGCCTTTGACTAAGTCATGGAAGGCGCCATTTCCGCCAGGCTGAAATCGTCTGCTTCCTCGACGCTCTCCGTTGTTGACGGCGCCCTGGAAAAAGGCTACCAGCATCTTCCCCCTATTGAAGATGCTGTGTCAACGCACCTTTGCCCGCCCTCCTCTGGATGGCAGTCTAAGGCCGCCCACTCTTCTAAAACCTGCCGAACTACGTCAGCTCTTGCCGGTCACGCTTACACCGCCGCCGGTCAAGCTGCATCAGCACTCCATACCATATCGTTGCTTCAAGTGTTTCAGGCCAACCTTCTCCGTACTTTGGACAAGGATGGTCCAGACCCTGAGGTATTTAGAGACCTGCGCAGCGCAACTGATTTAGCCCTGCAAGCAACAAAGACCACCGCTCAGGCTATCGGCAGGAACATGGCGGTTCTCACTGTTCTGGAACGCCATCTGTGGCTGACGCTCACGGAGATGAAGGACGCGGACAGAGCTTAATGCTTTAATAACAAATAATGGTAACTTTATTTTGATGGTCCCTTTTGAACATTCTGTTAACTATAAGTAACTGTGCAACTACATGTCAACTAACTCTCATTAGAGTATTAGTAGACTGTCTGCTTAATATCTGCAAACTCTTTCTTATTCTATTACTTATTCTAACCCTAACCCTACCAGTCTACTAATGCTCTATTAACACTCTAATGATAGTTAGTAGACATGAAGGGGCAATGTGACTTATAGACAACAGAATGTGTTAAAGGGACCATCCAAATAAAGTGAAACCCAAATAATTTATCAGGAGCATTTATGCAGATGTGTATGGCGACACGTAGGCTAACACAAAGTTAAGTTAAGTTACACAAAGTTACGTTAAACCTTAACTAACACATTTTCTGCGGGAAACCCTACACAATAGCATAAAAAACATTTACCTGGGAGGCTGAATATAGGCTAAATGAACAAAAGCCAGCGAATCCACAAGTTACCGGTAAGCAAGTTCACCAAGCTCCCGATCTCATTCCTCAACACTGAATCCATTGAGTTCTTCCTCGGTGTCGCTTCTGAACAACTCTGCTAACTAGAGCGCCCTCTCGCGCCTGTAGACGGTAATGTTTTCTCTTGGTTCATCTCAGTCAGTATGAATTAATTTTAATATATAAGTCACACCTGACTATAAGTCACAGGACCAGCCAAACTATGAAAAATAAGTGCGACTTATAGTCCAGAAAATACGGTAGTTACTCTCGAAAGGGAACGTCTCGGTTACTAACGTAACGTCGGTTCCCTGAGATGAGGGAACAAGTGTTGCGTAACATTGCCGTGCTTGTGCTCCGATTTGGTATCGCTTCAGTCGATGAAAACAAGGCATCTATGAGCGGCGCGGCTTTTTATAACATGAAGCCACGCCCATTTTGGCGGGCTGTGACCCTTAGAGGGAGCGAAGCGTCCCCATTGGCTCTCACGTCAGCCGTGCCTCTCCATAGGTTGCAGCAGTTGCCGCAGAGCAGCCAATAAGCGTGCAAGCCGTCTCGCTTGGGTCTGCTTGCTGCAGCAAGTGCGTTTTAAATGAAAGAAAAATGATAAGGATAATTTTATTCTTCAATCTTCTCGAGAAAAGGGGTTTTACCGATGCGTAAGCCAGCTTACGCAACACTCGTTCCCTCATCTCAGGTTAGTAAGTTAGTAACCGAGACGTTTTTTTTGAGCAATCAAGCAACAAAATCAAGACTTCATAAAAGAGCATGATAGGACCCCTTTAAATGTCAAAGATTAACTTGTGCGATGTCATCCAAGATGTCCATGTCTTTCTTTCTTCAGTTGAAAAGAAATTAAGGTTTTAGAGGAAAACATTCCAGGATTTTTCTCCACAGAATGGACTTCAATGGCAACCATCTATCCCAATGTTCAGAGAAGGATCAAATGTCCATCTCAATGCAGCTTCAAAGTTTCGACACGATCCAGTCGAGATTTAAGGGTCTTATCTAAAAAAAAAAAAAATACATATATATAATGCCCGTCTTGTACATTTCTGAGATTGTACAAGATTGTACAAGATTGTAATACTGAGACGTATTATGTCATTACGTTGGAAAGGTCACGGGTCACGTCATCTAAGTAAGTTATTTGTCTTCAAAAAGGTAGGGAAGTGCGAAAAACTCCATCTCATTTTCTCCTAAATCGTCCGACATCTTTGTTTTAAGTATTATTATTTTAATTTTTTTCGTGACCTTTCTAACATGATGATGTAATACGTGGCGCATCTCAGAGATGGTACAAGACGGGCATTTGTGGTTAAAAAGTATATATATATATATATATATTAGAAAATGCCCGATGGTTTCGCTGCATAAGACTCTTATATCTCGACTGGGATCGTGTTGAGATTTTGAAGCTGCATTGAGACGGACATTTGATCCTTCTCTGAACATTGAGATAGATGGTTGCCATTGGAGTCCATTCTGTGTAGAAAAATCCTGGAATGTTTTCCTCTAAAACCTTAATTTCTTTTCAACTGAAGAAAGAAAGGCACGGATATCTTGGAGGACATTCAGCAAAACATTTTTGAAAGTGAACTAATCCTCTAAATAAAAAGAGCAAATGTTGTATTTTTCTTCTTCAGGAGTTCATACGTATCAGAGGGTTTATGGCTGTGAGTGGGATGATGAGACTGAAGAATCACATGGGTTTGATCGGTACACTTATGATGGACAGGATTTCATCACGCTGGATGTGAGGGAGCGCAGATACACTGCACACGTACCACAGGCAATACCCACAGTGGAGAAGTGGAATAATGACAGCGAACAGTTTACATTGCTGAAGCGATACTACAATCATGAGTGTGTTTACTGGATGACGTATTTCTTGGAGTTAAGAAAAGGGGTTTTCAAGAGAAGAGGTACCATTTTCTATTATAATGAGTCATGGTGTTTCACTTTCTTCATCAAAACATAAAAACTTAGCACAATTTATGTTTGAGTTAATCATATGGATAAATGTAAGTAATTATCTGTAAACTTTTTATGGTTTTGTTTTTTAATATACTTACTACAATGTCTCTCCTATCTTTACCACATTTGGCTAATAGGATTGTACGATTACAATAGAAAAATTGATCAAATAGGTTTCTATCATTAAGAAATTGATCAAATAGGTTTCTATCATTAAGAAATTAATCAAATAGATATTTGAAGTCAATATCACACATTAACAAGTTGAAAGGGATAGTTGAGCCAAAAAATGAAAAAGATGCTTGCAGTCAGGATAACAAGGGGAACACGAAACACCTGTAGAAACAATTAAGGAACAAAAACAATTAAGATGAAAAACTACAACTATAGCACATAAAACAGGAAGTGAAACAAAAGTACAAAGACAAACCCAGAGATCATGACACTATTATACTTTTGTATTCGTATTTTAAATGAGGTTTTCTTTTTATATTTTCTGTTTAATTTTTAGTAATTTTGTTACTTTGTATTAGTTTTTATTTTATATATTATAATTAAGGTTTAATTTTTTAAGCTCAGTTTTAGTTTAGTGCTTTAACCTATTTCAGATAGTTTCTAATTAACTTGTAAGTTTAATCATATTTATATTTAATTTGATTTTAGCTGTATTTCAATAAAACAAATAGTTAATGATAATAATCCTGGATCTAACCAATAACTTGTTATTTTTAGTATTGATTATTATTTATTTAATCATTCAGTTGTTTCTAATATTGCGGTTTCTGTATATTGTGTTTTCAAATGGTGTTTTTATTTTATTTTTAAGAACCTACAAAAGACTACAGACTGGTGTGTGTGGTGGTAGTCCTGGTTATTTGTGCTTTAATGGCAATGAAGTCAGTAAGTATATGTTTATTTGTCTTTCTACTCTTATTTATCATTCAAGTGTTTTCATCAGATGATGGGAATGTCCTCAGCAATCACACAAGCATTCATACGTTTTACTCACATTTTAATATGTTTGGTAGATTAGAAGTTCCAGTTAGGTGGAATTAAATAGAGCAACTATTACTGGAAATTATTCAAAATTATTGAATTACAATAAAATGCAAAGCTTCATCTTCAGTAGCAATTACTGCAGATGAATCATATTAAAAATGTCTTTAAACATTGAGAACATATTGTAAATAAATGATCTCTAAATTATATTTAAAGTATTTATTATTAAAGCAAGCATTAAATCCAGTCTTCAATAGCTACCTATAAATGGACCATAATAATCAGCTCTTATTCAGACTATTCTCACCTAGCCTTGTCAATTGGAATAAACTGGCCAAATATGATTTAATATTTATAAGAAAAAACAATCCAAGGCACTCGAGTAACTTTCATGGCTTAGATTTTAAAAACAGGTGACACTTTTATATTTTTCTAAAAACGAATTACTCGAGTGCCTTGGATCGTTTTTGTTTTCTTATGAGTGGAACCATCCCCACACACCTAAAGAGCACCGAGATAGCTACTGAAGTTACACCCGCGCACTTTTTAGCATTCCTTGTATTTATGATTAATATTTAATTTGTATTCAAACAGTTTTGCAAATGATATAAAAACAAAAAAAACAAATCTAGTTTATGTTTAAGTCTGTTTAGTTTCATTGTGTTTCGTTTTCCCTGTTCCTGTTTGCCTGTGTTCCTGGTTGTTATCGGTTTCCATGGTTTCTGATTTATCAGCACCTGTTTCTGTTCCAGTTATTCACCTCACTCCGTATACTTAAAGGCCGTGTTGCAGGTTAAATTTTTCAACGAATTTGTGCAATTTGCTTGTTGGTAATGAACATTTAAACTGTTATCCATTGTATTTTATGTTGTTGGGTATCACAAAACGGAATATAATACGAAAAAGTAGGTACTATCTTACAGCGCCAACGATTCTCCTTTCCGCCACAATGCATTCCATGACGTCACCTTGGGGAGAGAGTTTACCAAAGCCCGCCTGGAGAGCGCTGAGAGTGACTAGAGAGACGAGTAGTAGACGAGAGTATTCAGATAGATTAGAACATGATCATTGTCTATACAACACATCTATAGTCACCTATAACTGTTTAAGTTGGTTCATAAGACTTCGTGAAAAAAGTAAACAAACAATTAACATAGGCTACTCGTGCGTGCGGGCTTGAAGGGGACCATGATCCTGCGATGTGTGTATGCTATATCTTCAGCACAAACGGGTTCAGGCAGCATGCATTCAGCATTCAGTCACATCTGGTCGCGGGGTGAGCTCCTCAACCAGCGACCAGAACGCACTCACTGCCCTACAGCACAAGCTTTCCAGCGCAGTTTCCACGGGACGGCACCGCCCGCGCGAGCACCTGCCAAACACCGCGACAGACACGCGGCGGCTACGCTTGCAACAACATTTTCAATGTTCAAGGAAGAGAAACGCTTAGAAACACCCATATAGCTAGCACGAAGCCTTCTATTTATAGATGACAAAGACAAAGTTTACCAGTACTATGACAAAGGCTACCGTTACTTATCTGAACTAACGTCATGATCATCACCGCCACTATAAAGAAAATGCGTTGATTTTTCACTCGGTGCTATTCAATGACAGTAAAACAAAAAAAGTGTCGTTATCTCATTGCTGCGTTGCTAAATGATAGCAACTCACCAGGACACTTCACCAACTCTCCACTCATTCTGCTCGGACCATGCATTTCATCGGCTTTGACGGCCATCAGGCTAGCTTTCCTCCACGTCTCCCCAACGTGACGTCATCACCGAATTGCGTGAAAAAAAACGTTAATACCAAAAACGTAAAAAACTGGTATTTAAGACCATTTTTGAGACATTTTAAAAATGATATACATATCTTGAGTGATTTATGTACCCATTAATCGACAGTGGTGGTTAACCTGCAACATGGCCTTTAAGCTTAAGCCTGGTTCAGACTGTCAGTCCAGATCCGATCTGATTTAGCGAGTGTGAACAGCATTAAATCACATTATACCATGGTCTGGGTGAATACTCGATTCTGATTGGCTGCAGGGTGTCCATTAAAAAGTGATGTAGGACACCTAGTAAAGGAGTTCTAAAACCGTTAGGTTTCGATTGTAAAACGAATTAAAATATAAACGAATGTGTTATTTGGCAAGTGAACATGGTATATTTCTCGCCGTCGTCCATTAATACCTGACGATGGACACCCCGTCGGGCATTAACCCTTCCTTAAATGCTATTTTCACAAATCCGTTCCAAGCTACATTCATATGATTAATATTGCATTTCTGGAAATCCGTTTCAGTCTGAACGCTCTGATCGCATTTCGAATGGTTTGTGTGATTTTCTCATGCCACGTAAAAATGTAAACGTCAGACGTTGTTATAGGAAACATCGCTGAAGAAACAAGGTTGTGTTGTTGCAAAGTGTCGGACAAGCAGAAAATTACAATATAACGGAGACGTGTTTTGATTTTGAATCCGACGGAGACGACAACTGTGTTTCTGCTGCCTCATAGTCCAGCACGCGGTTACACAAAGTCATGTTGTTAATAAGACAACATCTGCATTGCAAACCACTCCATATTGCGATTGCTGTTGTATTTGCCGTATTTATTTATTTATTGCCATAGAGACCGATGCAGATATTCTGGCATGGACACACAAATCGGATCTGAACAGTTGCGATGCACAGTGTGGACGTCAATCATTTTAGATCAGATTCCAATTGGATACACAAATAATCAGATTTGGACTGACAGTGTGAATGAAGCCTATAAGCTCCTCTCAGGTCTTTGTTCAATCTTGTTTATGTCTAGGTTTTAACATGTTCTCCTGAGTTTTTCCTTGGATTTATGAATAAAAGCTGTTTTGGCCGGTTTCACAGACAAGGTTTAAATCTAGTCTCGGACTAAAATGCATGATTGAGCTGTTTTAACTGAAAGCATATCTTAAAATATGTCAGTGCCATTGTTTTGTCTCAAGATGCACACCAGTAATGTTTTTTTTTCCTGAGGCATTTTAATACAAACTACTTAAATGTCCTAATTTAACTAAGGCCCAATCCTGGCTTAATATAAGCCCTTCTTGTGAAATCAAGCCTTTATTTCTCTGAATCTCCTGTGTCACACACCTTTTTTTTTACACTCTTTTTACAATTCCAATGTATAATTCCATAAATTTGGGATTTTTAATTGGTCACATGCTTTTTTATACAAATTGTGTAATTAAAAAAATATCCTCATTTAATTAATCTTCATGACATTACTTTGCAGAAGCGGAAGTTGCAGAACATCTATCAAAATCTAAAGCAGATCAGGCGAGATTGAAGTGATAAGAGATTTCTTCAAACGTCTGCGCAGAATCTTCAGGATTTGGGAGAACTGATGATTTCCATCATGCTTGTGTGTCAAAACACGTTTCAGTGTTGAATAATGTCATTGAGTATGAACGTCTTTTATGAACAAGATGCAACATGACTAAACGGGAAAAGTGTGTGAGATCTTGTCTTTCACATCTTGCATTTGTAAATATTTTAAAAGGTCCTGTAAATATGAATTAATAAAAAAATAAAAAATAAAGTTCACTGATTGCAAATAGTTTAAGTTTTTTTAGGCTATGAGTTTAAATGTAAAAAAATGAACAAAACTTGCTCTCACAAAAGTGAGTATAGGCTACACCCCTCACATTTCTGCAAACAGTTTAGTAGGCCTATATCTTCTCAAGGGACAATACTATAGAAATGAAACTTAGATATATTTTAGAGTAGTCAATGTGCTGCTTGTATAGCAGTAATAGCATATTAACTGTCATCTGAAAATAACTCAACATGCAGCCATTATTGTCAAAATAGCTGGCAACAAAAATGGGCATAGTTTATGAATTTGTGGATTGCTTAATCGAGGGAACGGTTTAAGAATTCGTGAGTACGGTTTATAAATTGAGGGGACGGATTGCAAAAACCGCCACCACGGATTTTTTCTCTCTCTCTCCCGCAGGCGACTTCACGGGCTCCGTATCATCTAATTGTTTCTGTCGATGTAGCATACTTTGTCAGAATAGCATACTGGAAGTTGAGTTTTATAGCCCCTGGTTTAATAAAAATACAGTTTAAAGGGGTATGCTGTTTTGATAGCCCCTGGTTTAATAAAAATACAGTTTCTACCAGAAAGACTCGGGAGATAAATTGAAATAACAGCGTATATTTATTAACAGCCCAGCAAACATGAATTTATAAAGTTCTTTGGCGTAGGCCCCGTCCTTAGAGAGCAATGCGAGGGTAGCGGAATCTGCATATCCTGCCTGAAGACGAAGGCAGGGGCGCAGCCGACCCCCCCCTGGAGGTTAAAGGGGTCATGACATGGTTTTTTTTATTTTATTATTATGTTCCCTTAGGTGCAATTATAGTATTACTATAGTTTTTTTTACAAAAAACTTTTAAAATGTAGTGATTTATGACCTTTTCCCACCCTGTTTCTCATCCTCTGATTCAAACAGTCTGTTTTGGGGGTGTTTCCCCTTTAAGAGTTCAGTGTTAACGCCCACTGTTATTATTGGCTAACGTCAGTGCCTATGCATCAATTATTAACGCCCCCAGCCAGAACGTTTGCGGATTCGGCGTAACTGTTTTTAATAGCGGCTGATGCATGCGAAGCGATGGCTCTTGTAATGATAAAACCTTATTATGTTTGAGCCAGAATCAGAGGAAAATGAACCATCACCACAACAACGAAGACTGGATCAGCCCGTGTCCACATGGAAAGTGAAACTATTTTGAATTAATAAAAAAAATTAACCCGAGACACTTGAAAACGGATTATTGTTGCATAATTATCCTATAGCTTCATTTGCTAACAGTTTAACATTATTTAACTAATTCCAATGAAATGATAGGGTGTACCACGGACAAAAATGCATGCACAGACAGGCCATCTTTGAAGATGCAGCATTGATAAAGGCAACATTTTTAATTTTCTATCACATGTAGGCCTACTAGAAAGGCGACATATTTTCAAGATTCTCTTATACAAATGTGTTTATATTAGCCATGGTAAAAAGCAAGTTTGCGTCGTCGTTATTGAGCCCAGAATAATCGGCACGGACTTATCTTTGAGCAACAGTTTTCTGGCAAAGCCAAGCATCATATTGGGATTTTTTCCTCACAACAGTCATCCTTAAATATATAGAACACTGCCGTGACTGGGACGTCCGCAAAAAATAAAGTGCATCCATTTTTCCCTGACGACTGGATCTTTCAGCGTATTTAAAAAGTAGTTTAAAGTTTTAAATACATTACTTACAGTTTGCGTCGTCGATGTTGAGCCCAGAATAGACGGCACGGACTTATCGTTGAGCAACAGTTTTCTGGCAAAGCTCAAAACAGTCATCCTTAAAATGTATAGAACAAACGCTTAAACTAACACTGCCGTGACTGGGACGTCTGCAAAAAATAAAGTGCATCCATTTTCCCCCTGACGTCTGGATCTTTCGCAGCGTATTCAAAGATGTAGTTTGTCCACAGCCAGGAACAGCACATCTGCGGCGTCGTAATCTCCCTGTACACAGACCCACTCGCTGTCTGTCCGTCGACTGAACACTTGTGAGGCGCGCGGGCGCGACAACGATACGAAATGAGCGTAGTTGTCTTGCGCTTTAAGCGTAGCTGTCTTCTGCTGGAGGCGGTCATAGCAAACGCTGGTACGTCACTTCGTACCGTGACGTCACTTCTTACCATGGATCCAGAACGAGCTGTATTTCGAGCTTGATTAAATAAATGATTCGTTTATAATGGGGAGGACGTCTTAAGCTATGAAACTTGCAGGACGTTTTAATGGTACAAAGACCTCTTATATACCAAAAGATCAAGGCAAATTTGGTTTCTCATGTCATGACCCCTTTAAGGAAGGGACCATCCTGGTGGTGGTGGGGAGGATGAAGGGGAAGGTACCATCTTGGTGGTGGTTGGGGAGGATGGAGGAACTTGGCAGCGTCAGCATCTGCAAACTCAGACGAATGTAAGTACCGATCTTTTATACTGTGAGTGTTAGCACATGATTGGTTAGGAGAGAAGTAATACGTGGCATGCTGATTGAGTCTTCCTGGCAGAACCTACGCTGAAGCTGTCATTTCTAAAAATAATATATTGAAAACGTCTGTAAACATTTCTTGTGATTGTACAAGGCATGCAATTAGGTAATGTGTATATGCGATGTAATAAATCAACACTTACCGCTTGTAATCTTAGGTAGGCCTATGCTGAAATTGTGGTTTAAATTGAACGCATGCACAATTTCACACGTTTCACTGCTGCGCATGCGCATTAACCGAAGGAGGTATCCCATTCTGATGTGAATGGTGTTCAGGACACCGGGTCAATCCAAATACATTGCAGAAATCAAATTTCACATTTTTGTAAAACGGAAAAAAAATTTATGTAAATTATTTGATTTTTCAATTAAATGAGAATTGTATTTAAGTTTGTGTGTGAATATTTTTTCACCTGTCTAAAAACGAATAAAGAAAAAAGCATGTTTTCAATTACGAGTTAAAAAAAGGAAAAAGAAATGGACGAAAAATACACGGACCCGACCAATTCCACATATTCACAATTCAAATTCAAATTCAAATCATTGTGTCATACTACAGGTGAAACTCGAAAAATTAGAATATCTTGCAAAAGTTAATTTATTCCAGTAGGCTAATTCAACTTAAAAGGTGAAACTAATATATTGTAGCGTTTCGCTACTAGAAGTAAACAGACGGATTCTTCCTCCTGAGGCTTTATTCAAGAACTGCAGGGTTACTGTTTGGCCGTAACCCACGCCGTACATAACATGAAGAAGAAGTCTAGCTCGCTTCTCTGGCTGTCTTAACTCACTCCTTCTCTCACTTCCCGCTCTGAACTCTCTCTCTAGCCCCTTAACTCCGCCCCTTAAAGTGAACCAGGGACTAACAGATAGAACCACTTCTTATTCGATTAACACTGTTGAACAACATCACATTAACTAGTGTCTTTCAGCATTTATAATGACATTACACTGCCCCCCTCTTAATAAGAAGAACCCTCGTCCACGAGGGGGCAAACAAAGTCTTTGAGGTGCCCAGGCCGACGTCTCTGCCTCCTTGGCCGCATATCAGTTTGAATGTCTGAGCTTGCAAGGGGATGAGGGGTTGGGGCACGGGAATCAGTGGAAAGTCCATGGGAAGTGACTGAATGTGGGGTGTTTAGTGTAGGGGACTCAAGAGCAACTGGGGTGTGGGGCACAGGCCTGGGGTCAATGTTGTTTTGTGAGGCAAGGGGGGTTAGATTTCTTTTTTCAAAAGAGACGGCCAATTTACCTCTGTACGGGGCCAGCCTGTCTCGATGCAAGGCTACCTTCCTGCCTCTAGGCGGCATCTGCACCCTATACACTACCTCTCCCACCTTCTCTAGAACCAAGCAGGGGCCCACCCAGTGGCAGTCAAGCTTCGGGGAGCGTCCTCTTTTCTTTCTCGGGCTGTACACCCAAACTGACTCGCCAGCCTGGAAGTCTCTTCCCTTGCTCCTAACATCATAGTTCCTCTTCTGTCTCATGCCAGCCTTTTCCAGTTGATCCCTGGCAAACACATGGGCTGTTTCCATCCGATCCTGCAACCTCCTTGCATACTCTGGTCCAGCAGGTACAGCCGGCATGTCTGGGGGTTTCCCGAACAACAACTCTGAGGGGGTCCGAAGCTCACGCCCCAGCATAAGTAAAGCAGGGGTACACAGTGTGGAGTCCTGTACCGCAGATCTGTAGGCCATGAGAATGAAAGGGAGGTGAGTGTCCCAATCCCGCTGATGGTAAGCTGTAAGGATAGCTAGCTGCTGGGCCAAGGTCCTATTAAATCTTTCAACCAGGCCATCGCTTTGGGGGTGTAGAGGCGTTGTGCGAGTGTTTTTTCCATGTCAAGCTGATCACATAGGGCCGCAAACAGCTTGGATTCAAATTTTCTCCCCTGATCACTATGAATGACCTCTGCTGCACCGAACCTGCTGAACATCCCCTCCAGCCAGTGGCATCAGACACCGTTCTCTGCTTCCTGGTTCGGGTATCGCATCGCATATCGCAACTATTCCGATTTCCCTACATGAGGTGGTGGCCCCAAAGGCTGAGTTTTCTGCGCCAAGGGGCATGCCTGGATGCGTTCGCTGGAATACACAGATAGGGGACACTGGGGTCAAGTTTGGAGCAGGATGGGTCAGTTGCTCCGAACGTCCATCAGGGAGGGTAAGTGAGTCTCTACATAGGTCCAACACACAGCCAACGGCCCCTCAAGAAATCCAGTCCCCAGGATGCAGGGGTCCTGTACTTCAGCCACCCAGGCCTGGAACGACACGGACAGACCCCCTATGTCAAACAGGAAGAGACCTTTCCCTTGTATTGGCGCAAGGTCACCAGTCACAGTTTTCAGACGAGCAGACGTCGAATCCAAAGTTGTCCCCACTGGAACAAGATCAGGACGAACAAGGGGTTGCATTCGATCCAGTGTCAACAAGTGCTGTGCATGGACGCAGCACTCGCTCCCCCTCAAACTGCAGGGTGTTTTCGAGTGCTGAACTATTTGGACGATTGGCTCATTCTAGCCCAATCTCATTCAGAGATAGTGGCGCACAGAGCCCTGCTGCTGAGTCACCTCAAGAATCTCGGTCTCACAGTAAACTGGGAAAAGGAGTTTGCTGTCCCCCCAGTCAGAATATTTCTTTTCTGGGACTGGAACTGAACTCGCTGTCGATGACAGCGCAGCTGTCACAACAGCGCGCGCTGCGCATCCCAGCGCACAGTCAGCTCATTTCGCTGCGGCGCTGTTCTCCCTCTAAAGAGATTTCAGAAATGCTAGGTCTGATGGCCTCAGCATCTGCAGTACTGCAGCTGCGTCTGCTGCGCATGCGCCCCGCTGCAGATATGGCTCAAAGGGAGGGTGCCATGCCAAGCATGGGCCACCGGTCGGGCTTCGCCTCAAGGTCAATCAAGCTTGCGTTGCAGCTTTGAAACCATGGAGGTCAAAAGACTGGTACCTGTCAGGGTGTAAGCCTAGGGACTTCCTCGAGTCTGAGGGGTGGTGTCTACGGACGCATCCAACGCAGGATGGGGAGCGCTGCTCGAGGGGCAGACCGCTGTTTGGCCTTTGGGTCAGAGCGAGAAAAGCTCTTCCATATAAACTGCCTCGAGATGTTAGCAGTGTGCAAAGCGCTCACTCGCTTTCGTCCCCTGATTATGGGCTGCCATGTACTGATACGTTCAGACAACATGTCAGTGGTGTCATACATAAATCGCCAGGGCGGCCTCAGGTCCCTGTCATTATACAGGCTGACCAAACCGCCTTCTGATATGGGTGCGCTGCAATCTCCTTTTACTAAGGGCGGCGGCACGTGCCGGGGCACCTGAATGTTGGACCAGACGTACTGTCCAGGAACCGCGTTCCGGCAGGAGAAGGTCATTACACCCACACACAGTACAACTGTTGTGGAAGAAATTCGGCAGAGCGGGAAGTGGACCTCTTTGCGTCCCCAGAGAACGCTTAACTGTCTAGAATTTTTCTCGAAAAGCAAGGACGCGCTGGCTCAGGATCAGAGGATCAGGGAGGAAGGATGCTCAGTGCTGCTAGTAGCGGCGCTCTGGTCGAATCAACCCTGGTTCCCAGCTGTGATGCAGTTAGCCAGCACCGCCCCGTGGCCAGTGCCTCTGAGGAGAGATCTCCTCTCTCAAGCAAATGGTTCGATTTGGCATCCCTCACCCGGAGCTATGGTTCCTTCATGTGGTGGGCCATCAACGGGTATCCGCTGACCTCCCTCAGGGAGTGTTAAACACGATCACACAAGCTAGAGCTCCGTCTACACGACGGCTCTATGGCGTCTAAATGGTCTGTTTTTTCTGGCTGGTGCACGTCTCGCGGCGTGTCACCCCCCCAGACTGTGGAGTGACAGAGGGTTTTGTCCTTCTTACAAAGGAGTGTTGGGATAGCGGGAGATCCCCTTCCCACACTCAAGGGTATATGTGGCGGCTATAGCGGCTTTTTCTGAAACCGCACACGGCCAGTCCATAGGAAGGAACGATTTAGTCATTCGGTTCCTTAAAGGAGCTAGGAGACTTAATCCACCCAGACCTCCCACAGTTCCCCATTTGGGGACCTTTCCACGGTGCTGGACGCCATGAAGGGTCCTCCTTTCGAGCCTCTTCAGGAGATTGATATGAAACACTTGTCGCTCAAGACGGTGTTTCTCCCTGGCTCTCGCTTCAGTGAAGCGCGTTGGGGACTTACACGCGCTCTCGGTGAGCGCGTCGTGCATGGAATTTGGGCTTAATGACTCCGGAGTCCGTGCTCAAACCTAAGCATGGTTACGTTCCAAAATCCCTAAACCACACCGTTAGGGCGCAGGTTATTTCCCTGTCTGCCCTTCCCGTCATCGGGGATAATATGGACGAAAATTTCATCTGCCCAGTGAGGGCATTGAGAGCTTACGTGTCGCGCTCCGTGCTGCTTTCAGACAGACAGAGCAGCTTTTCGTTTCGTTTAGTGGGCGTCTCAAGGGACTGGCCACTTCGAAACAGAGCCTATCCAGATGGATAGTGGACGCTATAGCTCTAGCGTACGCATCCAAAGGCATTCAGTGCCCTTTGGGTGTTAGGGGAGAGAATGGCTTTCTTCGTGGGCTTGGTCGAGTGGGGATTGCCTTACAGGATATTTGTATGGCGGCAGGCTGGGCCTCACCGTCTACATTTATCAGGTTTTATAACCTCGAGGTACCCGCCTTACAGGCCAAGATATTATCGGTTTAAATAACTGTATTTGTTAGACTGACATTTCAGTCGTCAATTATGGCATTATTATGCTGAAACTGCTAAGCGCAGTTAATTCTGTACTGATCTGCTATGCGCAGTCTATTCTGTATTTACTGCTAAGCGCAGTCAATTCTATACTGATCTGCTAAGGCAGTCATTTTTGTGAGAGATGGTGGGTTAGAGCCCACCTCTTTCAGGATTCTCTGTGAGTCCTACAGGTGATTATGTACTATATGAACCCCAGCTCAGTGCTCTGGGGTCTATGGTGTCTGATCACTGCACACACGGCGTCTTACAGGGTGTTCCCCAATGCGTTGCTACGACAACGCAGTACGAGAGTATCTCTCGTAAGAGGAACGTACTCGGTTACTAACGTAACCTCGGGTTCTCGAGGAACGAGTACTGCGTTTCCTGCCGTGTATGCGCTCTGGTTGTTTCGCTGTTAAAAATCAGAGTTCATAAGCCTGTGAGCGAAATATATAGCCCTAAGCCACGCCCGTTTCGGCGGGACGTGACGCGGGAGGGGCGGCGAAACGCCCTCATTGGGTGTGACGTCACTCAAGGGCTCACTCGATTGGCTTAAGCTTTTGCCGCACAGCAGCCAATAGGCGCGCGAGCTGTCTCGCCTAGGTCTGTATGCTGTGGCAAAGCGTTTTACATAGATACAAAATTAAGGATAATTTGTTGCTTCAGTATTCTCGTGGAAAAGGATTTTCCCCAATGCGTTTGCTACGACAACGCAGTACTCGTTCCTCTCTCTAGAGAGAACCGAGGTTACGTTAGTAACCGAGTACGTTTTACAGCTATAGCTTTTGGTGAGTTTCAAACGGAAAAAAAATAAACAATGAAACATTTAAGAACATGTTCAGTTTCTACTTTTTTTCAACAAAGTTGGGTGGTGCGTTGTGGTAGATATTTCCCCTATGCAGACAAACAGACTTCAACAAATCTCCTCTAAATGCTTTAATCGTGGGCCGGGAGTTCTCGAGCAATACTCTCCCAAGATCTCCCAAGAAGAAAGCAAGGCCAGAGGATCTCAGACAAATTTCATTGAGTATCCCCCCGAAAAACACAGACACAACAGTTTTTATAGAATAGAGAGGTATGCCATAAATGGCATGAATTTGATTGGTTCTTCATATGCAAACCTCTTCTGTTACTAGGTAAAGCAAACTTTGTTTTAATGATTACTTCATAGTAAATCACAAGATTCTGACTTCTGACTGTCATTTGTCTAGTTTCATTTCCCATATTTGGTTATTTAAACACACACACGGACACATTCAAAGTCACAAGTTTTCCCCAAAGAGGTTGGGGAACATTTAGAAGCATATGAATGTTGTTTCTGCAAGAAAAACAAATGTTTGTTGATTAATTTAAAAATCCATAACAGTGCACTGAAGTGAGTATCCCTATGCCCTACTCCCTTCGAAGGGAAATGCTCTTGAAGTGGGGACTTTGGAGTGAGCAGGGCACTTGGTGAAGGGAGCAACGAAAGACAACATAATTTCCTCATTATTTTCACCTGGTATGTTCCCATGACAACACAGCACGGGCGTCCCATCAGCTGAATAGCTCTTCTTACGACAGAAATGCAAGTAAATATACATTTTATACAAAAAAAGTGTGTGAGTGTATTTTCTCTGCTCTCAACTTTAAAACTTAAAACCTGCATTAAAGGTGCCATGTGTAAAAATTGAGGTAAAAATATCCCAAAAATGAGCTACACCGCATCAAAAGAATGAGAAGAAATAAGGGCGATGATGTCATTAAAAAAAATGTCAAGTTATAGTGCTGCAGAGATATCAACCTTAACCAACCTTACCACCAGAATGGTCTCCGTGTTCTGACCGCCGCACTGCGCGGGGTTTGAGAAACTGAAACGGAGGTATCAACGCGGGCGCGTGCGCCCTCGTTGTCTGAATATTGCCTGCTCGCTGACGACAGCAGCCGCTGTTTCACATTCAATGACTCGGTCGCTAAGGACGGAGAACAATTTGTGGCGCGAACAGGTCATTTGTAGCCTACTGTATCTTTCAACAGTGTTCGTGTGTTTTTACTATAGTAGAGATGATCGGGTTCACGTGCGCTGTCTGATGTTGACAGAATGCTGTCTGTCAATTAATTTAATTCAAACAATGTGTATATACAACTCAAAATGTAATATGAACAAAACGAATATGAACATATTCACTGGTAAAGGTGAAGGGGGAGTAGCTTGAAGATGTCATGTACATCACCCCAACGTTCCTCTGGAGGCAAAACGTCCTCTATTAGGCTTCGGCTATGGCTCTAGTGTGTTGTTGTTGTGAAGGTAGGGGCGGAGCATAGAGACTATGCCGTTTCTCGTCTGTTACTCTAGAGTAGACCAATTCACTTTATGGAGGTATACTGCCCCCATCTGGTATGGAATGTGGAGTATGACCTTGATTTTTTTGCCAGACAATACACATGGCACCTTTACTTAACACATTCTTACCTATGAAACTTATTTAAACATAACATGACAAAAATGTGTGAAATAAATCACGAACAAAACAAAACTTGAATTGCTCTGTTTGTAAGTTAACTCGAACGCCCCTGCGAAAAAATCATGAGTATTTACTGGGTCACATGACCATAAATGATCAAATTACTTCCTTGAAGTGACCCACCGTTCCCTTCACTAGTGGCCTTGTGGAAGAGCCCTTCATGAAGGGATCCAGTTGTTCACTTTGGTTTGGACCACCGCCTTCAGTGTGTCAGTGAAGAGACGAATAACCTCTTGTGAACATCCCCTCACAAACATAGACATTACGTCAGTGACTGACAGAATGGGGGGTTTCGCTAGAGAGCCCTATCACCTTATTAGAAAACGAGCCAATGCTATGGAAATGCCATGGGTCTGCGGGATTTGTATTGCAAACTCCGCCCCACCACGTGGTAGTGTTAATATTATCACCTATTTTGAATTAAGTCTTAGTCTTGTGCCAAATGTCCTTGTTAGTTTTAGCCCATATTTAGTCATTCACATATCTTTTTTTGTTAGTCAAGTTTTTAGTCGACTAAAAGTCTCGTCATTTTAGTCCAGTTTTTGAGATAATTTCTGATAACCATTTCAGTCAAATAGTGTTTCACACATCTCAAATATTGGTGAAATGTCATAATTACCTGACAAAATTGTTGAATGCAACTTTAAAACGTGTCTGGTTTTCTGATTTAAGAGAAACATTCACAAATGATGAACTTGTTCTGAAGAGTATTTTATTTTGAACAAACAAAATTGAAAAGCTGGGGGCCCCAACAGACTCCGATTGACAAGTTACTAAGTTTTTTTAAAACTGTTTGTGGTGCCCTTGTGTCTCATTTTTTCTGTTCAGAGCAGAAATAAAATAAGTATACCCAGAAAAAATAAAAGAATAGGCCCTAATGTACTGTAAGGTTTCAGCAGTTCTAAGCTCATCACATACAGACCTACTGCAACAGAAGACAAGAACCGGTTGTTGCAGCAGTTCTCTGATCACCAGTACAGAACCGAGAACTGTTTCTTTCGGACACATTCGATACACATTCTTATGCTCGGATTGTCTCAGGCAAGTCAGCAGTGACTGCGCACGCACGCTTCGTAAGCTGCGCGCACTTGGCGACCGAGTCGATTTCCATACCGACAAAAGAGATCCTCTGCACAGGGGGAGAGTTTGCTCTTTTCCCAGTTGACCCCGAAGGCCCAATCGGGTGAGGTGACGGAGCACCATGTGTTCACAAACCTGGTGGCGAGAGTGAGATAGAATCAGCTAGTCGTCGAGATAGTTCAGGATGCGAACCCCGTGTTAGCAGAGTGGCACAAGGGCTGCCTCGACGACTTTCGTGATGACGCGAGGGGGACAGGGCTAACCCGAATGGGGAGAAACCGTGTACTGGTATGCCTGCCCCTCGAAAGCAAACTGAAGAAACGGTCTGTGTTGAGGAAGAATTTGAGACATGAAAGTACGCGTCCTTCAGGTCGATCGCTGCAAACCAATCCCAACGGACGAACACATTCGAAAATGGCGTTTGGCTGTCAACATCTTGAATGGAAGCCTGTGAAGGGTTCGGTTCAAGACGCGCAGGTCCAGGATTGGTCGTAACCCACCTCTCTTCTTGGGTACAATGAAGTACGGGCTGTAGAAGCCGGACCTCATCTCGGCTGGAGGGACAGTCTCGATCGCACCCCCTCGCCCAGTAGGGCGGCAACCCTCCGCACGCATGGACAGGGGCATTGCCACCCACCAAGGTATAGCGAACTCCCCAGAAGCAGGGAGGAGACCGTGCAAACTGAATCGCATAGCCGAGCGAGCCAGTGGGACAGATTGGGGAGCTCTAACCAGGCTGACAAAAACTGTACCAGTGGGGTCATAGGAACTACAGGCGTACCCACAATGCAGCGATGCGGAACGACCGGCCCCAGACATGGGAGTCGTAGCATCCCGGTATGGGGGGCGTGGTTGAGTTCTGTGTCCTGACAGAGGAGGTGCTGAAGATGCTTGTCCCGCTGAAGGCTTTTCGATGGTGGCGAAGAAGGCTTCAATGAAGTATCGCTGAAGGAGATATAATCTGATGTCTATGGCGAATTCGGCAGCTTATAAAGCTATAAGCCACGCCCATTCTGGTGGGTTCGGGTGCGTGCTAGGCGCCTAGCAACCTGATTGGAGCGCACGCTCTGGCCACTTCACAATAGGTTCGTGGCATTTGCTGCAGCACAGCCAATAGGCGAGCTAGACGCTCGCTGTATGTCTGCTGCAGCTACACTGCGTTTTGAAAGATTTTGCAAGAAAGATAACAAATTTACAAACAGGATGATAAAAAATGTTTAATACATGTTGATTGATCACAGGTAATCATCAATTTTTATGCTGTTCTGTTAAACAAGTACTTTTCAATGAGAAATCATCAGACTGACAGATCCAGTTCTGGATCATTCAACACAGAAATAAATATATACATATATTTACACAGTAAAAAAAGGCACATATATATATAGTAGGCTACTTCCACATATAATTACACATATAAAATATGTGCATAAACATGTGATTGAGAAAATGTACTCTGATAAAAATGGTGCAAATGGTATTGACTATTGATATTGATATCTTAATAACTTATTACTTTTTATTTAGAAGCAAATTAAAAAAATTTACTTATTTTTTTGTAGTTAAATTAAAGGGATAGTTCACTTTAAAATGAAAATTCTGTAGTCATTTACTCACCCTCAAGTTGTTTCAAACCTGTATTAATTTATTTCTTCTGCTGAACACAAAGAAAGATATTTTGAAGAATGTCAGAAACCAAACAGTAGTCTGTACCCATTGACTTCCATAGTAGGAAAAAAAAATACTATGGAAGTCAATGGGTACAGACTACTGTTTGGTTACCGACATTCTTCAAAATATCTTTCTTTGTGTTCAGCAGAAGAAATAAATTAATACAGGTTTTGAAACAACTTGAGGGTGAGTAAATGATGACAGAATTTTCATTTTAAAGTGAACTATCCCTTTAATTTAATCTATTGACCAAAAAATATTTTTTAGTAAAGATTAGTTGGACTTTGTTTTTAACAGAATGGGAATTTTAGTTCATATTTAAAAATATAAAAAAACACAATAAAGTAATATTGTTTAGACAATTATCATTTTAGAAAATATTTATATGTTTTATTATTTAGCAAAATTCAAAGCACCAAATGAGGAAAACCACAAAATGTGCTTTTCCATAGTCCGGGGCCGAACGGTTCTAAGAACGGAAATAAATGATAATGGTTTTATTTCCGCTTGAGAATTGTTTCGACACGATTCTAAACCGCTCAAGCCGGAAACTAGCCTGGGAAAACCCAGACCACTTCCGGCAAATTTAGATTTGCTCTGCAAGTGGGTCTGGCAAAGAGCCCATTGAAACCCATTTCCAATCCGCCGAAATCGCGGCACCAATCAGAAACGTTGGGGCGGGCTTTACACGATGACGACAGAGCAGAGACGGTGACGCAGATTTTGTACATTACAAAGATGGATGCCGCCGTGGAACATCACAACATCACTCGTTCGAATCAGCTATCGCGTCTGTTTCAAGCGATTTAAAATTGTAATTTTCGTTAACACAAACAGAGAATTACTGAGAGTCTCGAGATGTTTCTCCCGTCGCTCTGCATAGCCTACGTCATGTCATTCATCGCTCTGATTGGTTTTAGATCTATCCGACGTCCGTTGGTGACGCCCCCTGTGGAAATGAATTGTCTATGGAGGTTTGCCAGACCCCTTACTCAGTTACAACTGAGAGTGGTCTGGGTTTTCCCAGGCTAGCCGGAAACGGCACTGGTAGAATATGTGAAGCGCCGTCCGCCGCTCAGGATTGGTCACTTGTCTGTTGTCTGGCTATAGTTTCTCTGTAACTGGCCCATTTGAGTGAAGTAAACACAATCATCCTCCGCGGTCGCTAGTTTCTTCTCACAACGTCTGTAAACTCTTGCATTAGCAACGACTGACACACTGTATATGTGTAAAGAGCTTGTTATCCGCAACACAGTGGAGAATGAAGCCATGGCACAGAATTGAACGGTTACGCAAAGAGAACGGTGGAAAAACGGATAAAGTGATTCATTCTAAAAGAAATTATCATTTTTCAAGATTAGAGATGGAAGAAAATGTAAAAGTATAAAGAAGATTATTTTATGTATGTCTAGTTGAATACTGATGGAAAAGAGTCCTTTAAAGGTCTTTAGATGTTTCTTGAACTGTATAAAAGGACCTCCGGTTGTCGTCGGGTGGAGTTGGGAAGATCGGTCCACCGGTGAGGAACTGTGAAGTTCTGGAAAGGGATTTTCTGCATCGCTGTGAGGGAACAATGAGGAGCCGCTCACTAACGAATCAGTGTCTTCTGGAGGGGACGGACATTCATTAGTGGAGAGTGGGGAGAAGAGAGTCCTGAGATTCCTGAGAGTCCTGAGCATGTGCCGGTTCTTGCGAGAGTTTAGTTTTGACATAGATGACCGTCTTCTTGCTGTCTGTGAAGAGAGATAAACAGTGGTGTAATATGCTGTAATGAAATTCAAATAGCAGTGTCAAAGGATTCACATAATTACACACACACACACCACACACACACACACACACACACACACACACACACACACACCACACACACACACACACACACACACACACACACACACACACACACACACACACACACACTCCACACACACACTCACACCACACACACACACACCACACACACACACAATTCTTATAGGTTGATCATTTTAGAGAATAAAAACATGACAGAACTGATAAAACAGCATCAGGTTCACACACACACTTCACTCTTCTTCAGTGTAGCGCCCACACACAGACACACGTGAAGAACATTTGCACTTATGATGGGAATTATATCTCACAACAGGTCATTAGTACTCACGATCTTTGAGTTTCTTCCAGAGTTTCCAAAGTACAAACAGTCCAATCAGTGTGATCAGTCCAGCAATAACTGTGATAATGACTAGATCCAGATACATGAGATATGAAGCATAAGATCCAGATTCTAGAACACACAGAGAAACATAAACACAATATGCAATGAATATTGCAGAAACAACCTGAACAACAACAAAACAAACAAACCTAAAAACAACTACAGAAAAAAGTAAATTCTCACGTGTTTGCCCTCTAAAAGAAGTAAAATGTACTGGTAGAAAAATTAGCCAGGTTTCTTACTGTTGGTCTTCTTCACAGTCATACTCTTCTGGATTGTCTCAGTTAAACTCTCGTGCTCGACCACACAGCTGTACTCGTCCCTCTCTCCATTCGTCTGGGATGGACATACAGGGTAAGTCTCCTCTGGAAGGTCCCGTCCTCATTTGGTAGTGTGTCTCCAGAGTGTCAAGTTACTAGAATCGCTCAGAGCTTGTCCATTCTTCCTCCATGAAATGCGTGTGTTTCTGAAGAGAAAGCCTGTGACGTGACATGTATAATAGTCTTGTTTCTTCTGCAGAAGAGACACTTTAGGATCTAGAAGTAAACACAGAACAGGGAACAAAACTGAGAACGGAGAAAGAAACACACACACTTTCTACTTCTCACAGTTTAACAGTCTCTAATGTTGGCCTGCATAGATTCATCAAGCTGTCTGTTAAAACATGTTTCTCTGGATCTGCACATGTAAGAAAGAAATGATCTATTGGTAACTCTGATACTGTACCTGTAGCTTTAGACAAATGTAAAAACTCCTTCAGCCAGTAAACACACTCATGATCGTAGTATTGTTTCAGAAATCTAAGCTGTGTTCTGTCATTATTCCACTTCTCCACTGTGGGCATTCCCTGCGGTACATATGCGATGTATCTGTTCTCCTTCAGGTCCAGTGAGATGAAATCCTCTCCATCATAACCGTGCTGATCAAACCCATGTGAGTCTCCAGTCTCATCATCCCAATCACAGCCATACATCCTCTGATACGTATGAACTCCTGAAAGAGAGAGAGAGGGATACTGTTCTTCTTTGTCTTATAATGTACAAGCTAATCTTTTGATGTTTATAAATGTAGTATAAGTGAGGGATGATACAAGACTCCTCCTCATCACCCTGTCAGGGTTTATTCTGCGATAACAACTGGCTGGATATACACTATCCTGCTTATTACTAGGGTATTAAGATAACATTTTTATAAAATATTTATGCAATGAAAGTCGAGTCAGTTCCTACAGTTCCTAGCAAGCAGCTTTAAGCCTAGACTAAAGGCCTATTTATGCTTCTCCGTCAACTCCACTTCTGCGTCGGGTTGTGTTGCATCGCGGTGCATTTCACCACCAGAACGCTAGGGGGGTGGGGGGGTGACCAATCACAGCCCTTGTGGTCGCCTCGACGCGTAGTTACAATTTTTTGGAGGTGCACGTCGAGCTACGGCGGAGGGGTTCGCGTCGACGCAGAAGGGTCTGCGGGGGTACGCCGTCGATATGGCGCAGAAGCATAAAAAGGCCTTAACGAACAACATGGACATTTAAGGGCTATTATAATCATATCACTTTTTATACATCTTCTCACCACAATAATAACAGATACATGAAAATCATTATCTTATAATCCATGACAGTGTACAAAACAATTGTTTTAGCAACAAGACGAACACTTGAACAATATTAGCATAATCCTCCGGTTTCATTTTACAGTAAATATAGTCGATAACGGAGACTGTGTTTGAATGAAACGAGAGCGAGCACGAATATTCTCATCACAAATACCTGGATGAGCGACATTATGTAGTGTTGATATTGACGAAGGAAATTATCTTGAATAACAGACCTCAGAATGTCACGACTTGTTTGTCATTTTCGACAGTCGTGTAATAAAGCATTTTAACTCACCATGTGACTGATTGAATTGTTGCATTAAAACACGAATGTTGTTTCTGTAGATCTGCTGTAGTTTTTCTCTGATCTCAATGTATTCCTTCCACATGTATGTAGATACAATCTTCTTAATCCAGTTCTGTCTGGGAATCAGCTTCTTTATGTTACTGTCATTATAATATATCTGTTTTTCATCCAGTGTCGTTACAGTAGAAAACTCTGGGATTCCTGCAATTGTCTGTCCATTTATTGCTGTGTAAGCGGTCTTGAAGCTGTGTAACTCTGGAAAAACATTGAACACACAATTAACATCACAAAAACACACCACCACAAAGCTCCACAAAGCACAAAAATGATTTCAGTGCAGCTTCAACAAAAGTCCTGCTTTTCAGCTTACAAAGGCTAAGCAAGCACTAAATCTGTTAACTAGTTCTATTAGCCTGGTTATTATAAAAGATTTTTGAGACAATTTGAAGATTTGAAACGTCTTATTTCCTGTCAGTTCAACACACGGAAGCAGCAGAACGCCTCGCTGACAGAGAACTCATCGTTTAAACGACTTTATGAAATGATTCTCACCTGAGTAAACCAAAGGATGAAGATGAAGAACATCATGAACTTCTTCATAATGGATGAAAATCCATGTATTTGACCAGCAATTCTTTAAGTATAGTCATCGAAGAGCGCTGTAAAAACTCTTTAGCCTTTGCTACATCTGAGTCAACAGGTAAAACCGGTTACTGAACAGACGTCACTGCAGCTCTAGAGAAACCGTCTCAATGCGGAAGTGTAGGGAGGAAACCTTTACTCACAGGTTGTCGCTTCGCTCAGTAACCGGTTCTTCCTGTTGATTCAGATGTACAGTAGCACAGGCTAAAGAGTTTTTACAGCGCTCTTCGACGACTACACTTAAAGATTTGTGGGTCAGAATCAAGGATTTTCATCCATAATGAAGAAGTTCATTATTTTCTTCATCTTCATACCTTTGGTTTACTCAGGTGAGAATCATCTCGTAAAGTCATTTTAACTATGAATTTTCTGTCAGCAAGGCCTTCGGATACTTCCGTGTGTTGAACTGACAGAAAATCATGAGACAGTTTTAATAGAAATTAGATTTGGTAAAGTTGCTCAGGCAACACTGGATTTACACTCAGAAAATGTGTTTAATGAGTGAAACAAGTAGAAACCTAAGAATTATTTTCAGTGGGATTAGTGTCTCAAATTCAAAATCTGTATATGTGGTGTTTAACTGTTATATCTTTGTGTTTTTTGGGTCAATGTTTTTTCAGGGATTCACAGGTTTAAGACCACATACACTGCAATAAGCGGGCAGACGATTGAAGGAACTCCAGAGTTTTCTGCTGTAACGACACTGGATGGACAACAGATCGATTATTATGACAGTAACATAAAGAAGCTGATTCCCAAACAGGACTGGATGGAGGAGTATGCATATACAAAAATGTGGAAAGAAGACACTGAGATCAGAGAACAAGTACAGCAGATCTACAGAGACAACATTCATGTTATAATGCAGCGATTGAATCAGACACAAGGTGAGTTAAAATGCTTTTTACTTCATTATAATGTCAAAGATTTTCTTGTACATAAAAAAAGAGCACATGTTGTATTTTTTTCTCTTCCCCAACCTGTTTTCTTCTCCAGGAGTTCATACGTTTCAGAGGATGTATGGATGTGAATATGATGATGAGACTGAAGACTCACATGGGTTTGATCAGCACGGTTATGATGGAGAGGATTTCATCTCACTGGACCTGAAGGAGAACAGATACATCACACCTGTACCATTGGCATTTTCCTCAGCGATGAAGTGGAATAATAACAGAGAACAGCTTACATCTCTAAAACAATACTACGATCATGAGTGTGTTGACTGGCTGAAGAAGCTCTTGACTTTCAGGAAAGAGGATTTAGAGAGAAGAGGTAACTTGATTTTTAGAAATTTACTTTGTTCAACAAGCCTTTATCATTTTTTTTTAATTATAAGTCATTAATGTCTTTATTTTCTCATGCATTGCTTCATTAAAACATAAAAACTTAGCACAATTGAATGAGTTAATCATATGGATAAATGTTAATGATCTGAAGTATTAAGCATTTCTCACATTTTTCCAAATCTTTTTCAGCTCCTGAAGTGTTTCTGTTACAGAAGGATCTCTCCTCTCCACTACTGTGTCATGCCACAGGTTTCTACCCATCAGGAGTGACTATTACCTGGTTAAGAAATGGAGTGGATCACTATAATGATGTGGAGCATGGAGATCTTCTGCCAAATGAGGACGAGACCTTCCAGAAGACATCTAGCATTCATATTACTCCAGATGAATGGGAGAAGTACCAGTTCACTTGTGTGGTGGAGCACGGGGGGAAAACCATCCAGAAGATTCTGACTGAGGATGAGATCAAGAGCAACTACAGTAAGTTGTTAATAGTGCGGTAGAGTGTTTATGGTTACTATAAAGTGTATCCTATCCTTGTCATATTTGGCTAATTGGTCATTTGAACTAAGCTGAAGGACAGAAATCTACCCAATTTCTTCAAAAAGATCTTAATTTGTGTTTCAAAGATAAGCAAAAGTCTTATGGGTTTGGAACACAAGGGCGAGTAAATGATGACAGAATTGTCATTTTTGACTTAACTAACCCTTTCAACTGGTTAATGTGTGATTTTGATTTAAAACAAAAACAAACGATTTAATAGATTTGCCTAGTCTACTCTTAAAAGGGTTAGTTCTCCTGAAAATGATCATTCTGTCATAATTTACTTCGTCCTCATGTAATTCCAAACCTGTGACTCTCATAAAGACGACATGTCTGATCATTCATATTCAATTCAATTCAATTCAATTCAAATTTATTTGTATAGCGCTTTTCACAATACATATTGTTTCAAAGCAGCTTTACAGAAAATGCATTCCAGAAATGTACATACACAAATACAGTTAGTTAATCATAAATTTAGGGCATAACATATCGCCGGCGTTGGGTCGTCTCTTCACAGGCGTTGGGGCATCTGAAGTCTCCATGAGAGGCTGGATACATAACTGGAGCTGACGAACTCTATTTGAGTTATAGGGACAGGCGTCCCGAGATAACAAAAAAAAAAAAAAGGGCAAATGGAAAATAATTAGCGTAGCTGCTGTTCATAATATGAATATATTTGATCTGATATAACTGTAGTATAAAAGGTATGAGATGCATTATTCATATATGAAAGTGTCTAGGAAAGGAGCTTGTCAAGACAAGAACACAACACAAGTATATTATGATATCAGTCCATATGACTTGTGGGCTGTATTCATCTCAGTGCACTATGCAAACAGGTTTATTCCAGCCCGATCTCACGGCAATTCGTACGAATTTGTACGTTTTTGCTAAATCGTACATATTTTACGAGTTGCCAAAATCGTATGAATTCATACGAGTGACCTACCCCTGACCCCGCCCCTAAACCTACCCATCACGTGGGTTTAGACAAATCGTACAAATTCGTACGAATTAGCCACCTTTTAATCACTCGTACAAATTCGTACAAATTGGTCGTGAGATAGCGTTGTTTATTCTCATGTTAGGCAGCAGATTTTAAAACATTTACATGGCTTCAGAAGGGTCTTGCAAGTTTAATTGAGGTTTTAGTTCAGTTTTAATGGTCTTTTACCAGTTAGTAATCCGCAGTGCTTTAACTTGCCAAGGCAACATTTGTAATTTACTTTTAGTTTGTTTTTCATCAGATTTTTATATTTGATTTGATTTCATATTTATTTCAATTACATTTTTTTTCTTAATGATATAATCCAGGACCTAACTAATTAATAACTATTAACTATGTTATTTGTATTGATTATTTTTGCATCAGTTAGTTGTTTAAGCCTTGTATTGCTGTTTCTGTATATTATTGTATATTTATTTTAAGTGTTTTTTTTGTTTTTTGTTTGTTTTTTAAGGAATTACAAATGCATACTTGCTTACGGTGGTGTGTGTGACAGCAGGAATATTCATAGACCTCGTGGTTATTGGTGTTATATTCATTATGATCAAAGTAAGTATATGTTTTCAAGTCTTTTTTTTCTGCTCTTGAATTTCTCATTTAAGTGGTTTCATCAGCTTTAGGATGATGGGAATGTCATCAGCATTCATACAAGCATTCAAAAGTTTGCATTTACACAGACATTTTAATGTGTTTGACAGAAATCCACCAAGGTGGAATTAAACAGAGCTAACGCTTCACTAATAATGAAAATCACTACTATTTATTATAATGTTGTTAAAGGGCACCTATTATGGAATTTTGAAATTTACCTTTCATGTAGTGTGTGACATAGATCTAAGTTAACAAAAACATCCTGCAAAGTTTGAAATATGAAAGTGCACCGTATATAAAGTTATTGTCTTTCAAAAGTGAGAGTCGACTCTGAGTCATTTTTATGAATCGTTAGAAGACCGAAGCTTTTTCTCTGACTAGATGACGTCAACTTGTCAAGTTATTTGAATACGATACGCCCACTTATTGCGCTCCAAGGCCAGCAGGGAAATATCAGGGCGACGAGACGCTGTGTTCTGAAGTGCGACTCAAAAGCAAACTTTTTTCATCTGCCCAAGGAGGAGCATTTGAAGACTAAGTGGCTACAATTCACTATACCACAGAAGTATAGTCCGAGCCTTGTGCTTTGTTCGCGTCATTTTGAAGACGATTGCTTTTTAAATGCAATCAAACTTGGATTCGCGAGCCGAATGATATTGAAGGAAGGTTCAGTTCCAAGTGTATTTGCATCAGCTTCCTCCTCCGTATCACTGTAAGTGTTATTAATAATTTTTGCTTTTATATTTTATGTAGCATGCTTAATAATTATTTTGTTTGTTGTGTACTAAGCACCGTTTAGCTTCTAGGTCTTCAATGACAATTGTATTGAGATATGTGAAGTGTTTCTCGTTGTTTTCGGAGTTGTCTAAAGAATAGAGTAATACCTCGTAGTAACGTAACTGTTAACTGCATTTTTTTTGTGTGTGTAAAAACGTTATGTTTATGCATCGGGCTAACGCAAACAAAGACTGATTGTGCTTTTACAATATGAACTCTGGGCTATGCTCGCTAACATAACATTAAATTCTTTATCTTATTTTTAGTTTTTTACTACAAACTATAAAGCAGTGGACTATAATCATTATTATAATACAATTTAATTGATAAAAGCATCATTGTACTCCATGTTAAAAATAAGTATTATCTCTGTAAACACTGCTGGGTCATCTGACCAATCAACGCAGATTAGCGTCGCGCAGAGGAGGGGTTTGAAAAACGAGTCGTTGAACGAATCATTTGGGAGTCGGTGAGCAAATCAGGTAAAAATAAATGCATATTATACGAAAACAAAAGTGTTTTTTGTCATTGCATGCATGTAAAACTGTTGTTGGGGACTCCCACAACAACATTAGGAACATTTTAAATGTCATAATAGGTGCCCTTTAAACTGCACAGCCTCATCATCAACAGCCATAACTGTCAAATTTACATGTGATAAACTTTCGAACGCAAGTGTAAATTGACTCAAAAACATCTTCAAATGTCAAGAAATTAGACATTGTTAATTCTAATTCTAATTGTCATTGTTCATTCACATGTCAATTGGCCATTTGATGCAACTAACAACAATAATGAAGAGCTCCATTTATGTTTTAAAAGCTACATTTACTAAAGCAGTCAAAGCCAATTGTTTATCTTTATTCAACATTTTAGAGAGAGAGATTGTTTGCTGAATTTGCTGTTCAATTCCAGTGTGTATAATTGCAAAAGTAAATTGGGATTTGGAACTGGTCCAATGTTGTTTCAGTGGTCATACAAATCATATAATTCAAAATATCCTAATTTAATTAATTATTACTTTGCAGAGAACAAAGCATGAGCCGTTACCCACTGAAAGCGAAGGGCAGAGGTTCATTAACAAAAGTCTTTGAAGAGTTTCCTCCAGTCGTCTGCACTCTCTCACCCGGTTGGGAATCTTCAGGTGGTTTTCAAACCAATTTCCATCATGCTTGTGTGACCAAAACACGTTTCAGTGTTGAATAATATGCATAAGTATTGACACCATGGAAATATATGATATGAACAAGATATGTGTGGTATTGAGTCTATAAAAACACAATGGAGTCGCATTATAAGTGCGAATGCAAACAGCTGAAGAATATCCAGAGACTGTCTGGATATGAAAGTTGTGTTAATATCAGGTGTAATGGGCGCCTTAGATGTCCTGCTGTGTGTGATTTGGTCCTTCACCACTCACGTTTGTATATATTTCATATGAAAATGTCACTTTTTTGTAAATATACAATTTATTTTCAAGTTGTATGTTTTAATAATAATAATTAATAATTCGTTACATTTATATAACGCTTTTTCTGAGACCTCAAAGCGCTTTACATATTGTAGAAGGGGGGGGGGGGGGTGGGGGGGGGATCTCCTCAACCACCACCAATGTGCACAGCTATATCTTTTGTGAGTTTCAAATGAAAAAAAATAAAACAATGAAATATTTAAGAACATGTTTAGTTCTCCTTTTTTTCAACAAAGTTGTTAATAGTGTGTTTATACAAGTAGGCCTATGTGTTCAGTATGCAAGTACTGTAATGTAAGTCTTCTCTTTTGACATGTGCTGTTGTCCACACCAATAAATATGGTATGTCTTCAGTTCCCAGAATACACGGCATGAATGTATTTTGCAGATTACTGTTAATGGGTTTCCCTGCACTTAAAGTTGTATTAATTAAAAATATGGTGTTGTAGTTTTTTTGTTAATAATATCATATAAATTTGATCCAGAAGACTTTCAAACATCTAACATGGACTGACAAGACGGTTAGCATAATGACAGTTTTCATTTCTGGGTGCATATGTCATTTGAAGCCCGAGTCTGAGCATTAGTGATCATGAAGTATCAAGGTCCCGTCTATAGACTCAATCTCCAGCAGAGCTGTCAATCATGACGCCACACCCTGTTTTATAGCATCAAATAACTAACTAAAACCAAACTTATAAAAAAAAAAACATCGTGATAAGAGCTACCTAAAATGACAGAAACCATCTTTGGATTTTTTTTTTCAAGTGTAATTGTATTTTTTAGTTTGGCTAAGTTTGCAGCCATCTCTCTTTCTTCTTCTGGTTGCTGTTCGTGTGGGAAAGAAAAGGTCTGAAGATCAGAAAAAAGTTTGGAGATCCAGTCCAACCGTGGGACCTTTTCCCCGCTGCGCAGTCGAAGGGGCCTCAAGTTACAACCAGCCCTTTCATAACTTCCTTGACCACAACCGAGTCAGACTAACACCACAAGTTTGCCATCTCTTCATTCAACCCGGAAGAATTGAAGAACAGCAAAGCCATTGCAAGTAGGCTATATCATACATTAAAGGGACAGTGTGTATGAGTTTCTCCCATCTAGCGGTGAAATTGTATTTTGCATTCAAACGAATAGTGCTCTCTAGCTCCTCGCTTTTTCAAACGCGTGTTGCAACTACGGTAGCCGTTATGTACCAGGAAGCGATGACAACAATAGCCCTTTGAGTTTAATTATACATGTTCTACTGTAATGCCTATATAATGAATTACACAACCAAGCAAAGAAAAAAAGCTTGTAATTTAGGCCGTAACATTGACTTACCCGTCGAGAAGAAAGCAGGAAACTTCAGAGTCCCTTTCAAAGTCTACCTGGGTAAAGCTATCCCGTTATTTACTCTCGGTTTGTGAATTCGCCGGTCACGTTTCCTTTTAAATTTTGCCATTTCTCCTGTGGCTCGGCATAAGTGATCCTGAATTATGAAGTACTGTGCAGTGCAACCTTTCAAATTTACCGGGGCAGCGACACGCATTACGCCTCTCTCCTCGTCCGCTTCAGTGTCAGTCACGTTACGCCGGCTCTGGACGAACACGCGTTGTGGAAACGTGTTGGTCTAGTGCTTTTTGTCCCTCTCTGCTATTATAGATTTTCAAGATGGAGGAACGACATGGAAGCCTCCGTGGACTTACCCGTCCCATGCAAAGATAATAAATTCTTCGAGTACGAGGATAAGTCGGATCATTGGGAGAGGTAATTGTACACCATTGAGGACATATTTATGAATAAACACATTGATTTTAGTTAATAAAATACTTAAAAAACTACACATTGTCCCTTTAAACAGAGGTATATTATAAGCTGTAGACATCTTGTTCTGTTCAGGTGGTTTATTAACTGTTATGTGTGGTTACATTTCTGCTTCGGTTTCATTTATTAACTTTCACTTTCCATTTTACCCATATATGCGTGATTGTGTGTATGTGTATGTTTAGACATTATGTGTTTGTGATTTAGTTAAATAAAATTGTAGTGCACATTCACGTCAGTATTGAATACGTGATCCCTGCTTGCAAAGTCTGTCTAACAATGCGATCACAGCTAGCTTTCGAGTAGCACTGTTTTTTGGTATTAAAAAATAGTTAGACAATCATTACTGGGTGTTCGCTGAATGAACTGGTTAATTGATTGTAATATTAATTCTGCTACATCAAGTTAATTAACTGTTTCCCCGCCATTGATGGAATTTTCCGGCTTTCCGTGTTTTCACTGTAATACGGTAGGGGGCGCTATTACGCTTCTTCTGAAAGAGTGCAGAATCTCCTGATCAAAACACAGGAGAAGAAGCAGAAACTAGTGATATCATGGGCAAATTACAAACTGAAGTGAGTGCCTGTTCCCTAGCTACTCCCTTCGAAGGGAAGAGCCTTGAAGTGGCGACATTAGTAAGCAGGGAACTTGTGTGCCATTATGTAACCGTTTTGAACGCACCTGGTGAAGGGAGCAACGAAAGACAACGTAATTTCCTCATTATTTTCACCTGGGATGTTCCCATGACAACACAGCACAGCGTCCATCAGCTGAATAGCTGTTCTAACGACAGAAATGCAAGTAAATATACATAGTGTGTGTGTGTGTGTGTGTGTGTGTGTGTGTGTGTGTGTGTGTGTGTGTGTGTGTGTGTGTGTGTGTGTGTGTGTGTGTGTGTGTGTGTGTGTGTGTGTGTGTGTGTGTGTGTGTGTGTGTGTGAGTGAGTGAGTGAGTGTGTGTGTGTGAGTGTATTTCCCTACTCTCAACTTTAAAACTTTCCGTCTCATCTTTGGACCCTGCATTAACTAACACATTTCTTACTGATGAAACTTATTTAAACATAACATGACAAAAATGTGTGAAATATATCACGAACAAAACTAAACAAAACTTGAATTGCTCTGTTTGTAAGTTAACTCGAACTCTGTACAGAGAAACACACAAACACACACACACACACACACACACACACACACACACACACACACACACACACACACACACACACACACATTACTCACGTGAGCACCATCAGTTCGCGTTTAAAGTCTGTGTAGAGAGAACGGTGTCGTCAGTTAGCGGCCCCTAATAACAAATTATCATTTTGACGGAAGTGAATCAATCAAAACTAATTTTAGCTAGAAAATTAACATTATTCAAGAACCGCTATAAAGCCAAAACAATCGGTTACCTTAAATTATACGTTTATCTCTGTAAAGCAGCTTTGAAACAATCTACATTGTTAAAAGCGCTATATAAATGAAGATGACTTGACTTGACTCATTAAGAGAATAGAGACGACTCTTTTAGACCATGCGCCGGGACCACCGACCATTTTTCCCGTCGCTAAACTAGCAAAAGTGGATTCAGACACGCCATAAGTGCACTTGTGCTTTAGACCATGCGCTTAGATGGTTAAAATAGGGCCCTATGTCTGGATGATGGTGTCAAGTGGACGAGAGAGAGAGAGAGGAGATGCAACAATGTCAAATATGGGGAAAATAATGTGTTTTTAAATTTCAAGCTTGGAAACCTATTCTAATAGAGCCCACAAACTAAATCAAGAAAAGGTCACAATAAGGCCTCTTTGTTATTCTTCTCGATATTTCCCTTCCGCGGATAATGAATCGAAAGTCTCGCACATTCACAGATGGCTAATTTACGATAAAGTGATCATGTTGAGATTAATTTCATGCTACCTTAAAGGGGTCATGACATGAGAAACCAAATTTGCCTTGATCTTTTGGTATATAAGAGGTCTTTGTGTCATTAAAACGTCCTGCAAGTTTCATAGCTTAAGACGTCCTCCCCATTATAAACGAATCATTTATTTAATCAAGCTCTAAATACAGCTCGTTCTGGATCCATGGTACGAAGTGACGTCACGGTACGAAGTGACGTACCAGCGTTTGCATATAGACCGCCTCCAGAACAAGACAACTACGCTTTAAGCGCAAGACAACTACGCTCACTTCGTATCATTGTCGCGCCCCGCGCGCCTCACAAGTGTTCAGTCGACGGACAGCGAGTGGGTCTGTGTACAGGGAAATTACGAAGCCACGCAGATGTGCTGTTCCTGGCTGTGGACAAACAACATCTTTGAATACGCTGCGAAAGATCCAGACGTCAGGGAAAAATGGATGCACTTTATTTTTTGCGGACGTCTCAGTCACGGCAGTGTTAGTTTAAGCGTTTGTTCTATACATTTGAAGGATGACTGTTTTGAGAACAAATCCCAAAATTATGCTGGCTTTGCCAGAAAACTGTTGCTCAAAGATAAGTCCTTGCCGACTATTCTGGGCTCAACAACGACGACGCAAACTGTAAGTAATGTATTTAAAACTTTAAACTACTTTTTAAATACGCTGAATCCGCAAATCCTCTGGCTGCGGGCGTTAATAATTGATGCATAGCCACTGACGTTAGCCAATCATAACAGTGGGCGTTAGCACTGAACTCTTAAAGGGGAAACACCCCCAAAACAGACTGTTTGAATCGGAGGATGAGAAACAGGGAAAAGGTCATAAATCACTACATTTTAAAAGTTTTTTTGTAAAAAAAAACTATAGTTATACTATAATTGCACCTAAGGGAACATAATAATAAAATTAAAAAAAACAGGTCATGACCCCTTTAATGTTTTGTTTTTTTTGCAGCATGAACATTTTGTGTATAGAAAAGCTTCCTCTAAACGTCTGTATTGAGTTTATCTAGAGCATCAGTGACGTCAGTTCTGCAGAATCGGCATCTTCCGTTATTAACTCTTCTTCCTGTTCATTCACAAGTGGTGAAGACTGAGGTGAAGACTGAAGTGTTTTTACAGCGCTCTTCGACGACTACACTTGAAGAAGTGTGTGTCAAATACAAGGATTTTCATCCATAATGAAGTTCATCATCCTCTTCATCTGCGTACCTTTGGTTTACTCAGGTGAGTTTCATTTCATAAAGTCATTTAATCGATGAATTCAACAAGGCCTTGAGCCGCTTCCGCGTGTTGAACTCTGTGCTACTCTAGTTTTATGATTATTCTCAATTAGCTTTTATTTTTATATATATTCATGTTTATTTAAGTGTAATTTTTTGTAATTCCGTTATGTGCTTTTGTATTTTTTTTTAAATAGCCTATTGCTATTTAGGTTTAATTTATTTTTATTTCAGTTTTACTTTAAGGTAGATTTATTATAGTTTATCAATATTTTTATTTAGTTTTTGTTTTCATTTTTATTTCAGTATTTTTTATTTGTTTTCAGTTAATAATTTTAGTGCTTCAATTGGAACTTTTATTGTTTATTTGTCATTTATTGCCAAGGCAACATTTCTAATTTGCATTTAGTCTAACTTTTTCAACTAATATTTACATTTTTATTTATTATTAATTTTATTTGATTCAATCTTTATTTGAGTTAAAAGAAAGTTGTCGAACTGACAGAAAATCATGAGGTCTTTTTAATCTGATTCAGTGCCTGCCGTTTCCGTTGTGAGTTGAAAGGCAGTTTTTTTCTTTCTTTTTTTCTTTTTTTCTCACTGAAATGTTCAAATGTGTTTCAGTAATTTCCAATGACGTCAGGTCTATTTAAAAGGCAAAACTATAACAAGTCTGAGAATAGTCCTATAAGAATGACTAAAGTTATGCACATTTTAATGTTAATTAACCTGTTAACGGTCACACTATCATCATGAATATTTTGGAGTAGAGATCTTTAAAAAAGAAAAAACAAAAAAACATCAGCAAATTATTGCAGAAATGAAAGCACTTTGAAACATGGAAGTATATAAAGTTATAGAAGTTCAGGTTTACTGTAAAGCAAATGTACTGAACTAATCATTTTTATTTTATATATGTTTTACAAAAAATACTCGTTCATATGTCTAACCAAGTTGTGTTTCCAAATTTAAGTTGATGTCTCAAAAAATCTTAAAGTACAATTTGATAAATTGTAAGTTTTAAAGTAGCATTACCATAGTAAAACAATGTTCGGTTTCAAAACGGCTTCAAATAATAAATTTTGAGTGCTTTCTAATGACACCTTAAATAATTAAATATCTGCAAAAGTATTGATTTGAAATTAAAAAGAAAAGAAAGTGAATGACTCGCATAGTAATTTGATTCATGACGTTTGAGAGCTTCACGTCTTTGTGTTGTTTGTTCAGAGATACACGAGCTCATCAGCACATACACTGAAGTAAGAGGCCTGACGACTGTCCCAGAGTTTTCTGCTGTAATGACACTGGATGGACAACAGATTGATTATTATGACAGTGACAGAAAGAAGATGATTCCCAAACAGATCTGGATGAAGAATTATACATCTACAGAACTGTGGAAGAATTACACTGCGATCAGAGAACATGTGCAGCAGATCTACAAAATCAACATTTCTGTTATAATGCAGCGATTCAACCAGACACGCGGTGAGTTAAAATGTTTTAAACATATTTAAATGTGAAAGATTATCTTGTACATTAAAAAAGAGCAAATCTTATGGTATCCCTTCTCCAGGTGTTCATACGTATCAGAGGATGTATGGATGTGAATGGGATGATAAGACTGGACGCTCATATCCGTTTGATCAGTACGGTTATGATGGAGAGGATTTCATCTCACTGGACCTGAAGGAGAACAGATACACCGCATCTGTACAACAGGGAATGCCCACAGTGGAGAAGTGGAATAATAACACAGCCCAGCTTGAATTTCTGAAACAATACTACGATCATGAGTGTGTTGACTGGCTGAAGGAGCTCTTGAAGTTCAGGAAAGATGCTAACAGGATAATAGGTACTTTGTTGTTTAGAAATTTACTTTACTTAGAATACACCAAGTAGATCATTTATATATATGTAGGGATGCACAAATAATGATCTGCATCATCAAATCATTTTCAATGCTCTTTTTTTTTTTTTTTGTTACAACAAATGCTCTTGCGCTCTCTCACAAAACTTTTGCATCTTTTTATATCGGCCTTTTTCATGCTAGCCGATTAGCCGATATTCTGATGGTTTTATATCGCTCAATATCGGCGGTGCATCTCTAATAATGAGCCAGTGTTTGTCTCTGTTTTATCTCATTGGCTTCATTAAGTACACAAGAGCACATTCAATAAAGCACACCTCTTTTTTACAAGGGATGTTTCTCTGGCCTACACAAAATTTTTATAAAATAAAAAAATGTATAGTTAAACAAAATAGATAAATACTATTCAAGCTCTATTCTTTTTTTAGTGCTGGGCAATGATTAGTCGTGTTTACGTATATATGTGTATAATTATTTTGTATATATTAATATACACATTTGCATGTAGCCTATATATTTAAGAAAATATTAAATATTTATATATAATATAAATTATGTATATATACAGTACCAAATATACTTGTATTCATACATTTATATGATCTGAAGTATTAAACTTTTTTTTCCAAATTTTTCTCAATGTTTTTCAGCTCCTGAAGTGTCTCTGTTACAGAAGAATCCCTCTTCTCCAGTATTGTGTCATGCCACAGGTTTCTACCCATCAGGAGTGACTATTACCTGGTTCAGAAATGGACAGGAGCACGATGAGGATGTGTATCTTGGAGATCTTCTGCCAAATGAGGACGGGAACTTCCAGAGAACATCTTTTTTTCATGTTTCTCCAGACGAATGGAAGAACAACCAGTTCACTTGTGTGGTGGAGCACGGGGGAAAAACCATCCAGAAGACTGGGGATGAGATCAAGAGGAACTACAGTAAGTTGTTAATATTTTTATTTATACGTTTATTTGTATAGGGACAGTACAAAAAAAGCGTGATCCCAGTCTAAGCTGGAAAATATGCACTGCACATAGAGAGTATAGCGAACGCTAATTTGCATCTCAGGTCCCTAGAAAGGCTTTTCTAGACAAAACAAAAAATTTAATAAAAACTACTACTCATAAAATAAAACCTACCTAAATTATACATATTAGAATGGAGCTTTCAACTCTAACATAAAAAATAAAAATAAAAACTTTACATTACACTTTTACATTCGAAAATTATTACATTTAACTATGCGTGCAGTTCTGGTTTATTTGAATCCACCGCTTTACCTTCAATGTAAAGGACTTTATTTCAAATATTGCCTTAAACTCATTTGGCAGCAGGTTCGTTTGAAGTCCTCAACAGAAAAGGCTCTTTGCCCTTGTGTAGTCCTACGAAAAGTAATCCTACAATTCCCACCTGCCGAACTCCTAGTGAATCTACTTGTATCATCCGGTCTCTTTATCAGCTTACATAGAACAGATGGTGCCTTATTGTGCAAATTTAAAAAATCAATTTTATGTATGACAGACTAGTCAACCGTTATCTGAGATTTGTTTTCATGATTATCGAATGTAAATAGTTTTATCTCTAAAAACAGTTTAGCCTATAACGCTAGTATAACGCTAGTATATGGGGCATGGAGTAATGACAAATAAAAATCGCTTGTTAATACCACTAACAAGGCTCAAAATAGCCCCACACTAACACGGCAGCATAATGAGGGTTCCTACCTTCAAACCGAAGAATTGAGAACCTTGTCAGTGTCCAGACAGTTTAATAAGAAGATGCTTTATACATACAGTCAACTTCGCGAATACAGGCAGAAGCCATCTTTGAAAAACAGACTCTATCAGTCGATCTACGAACGCTGATCCAAGTGCGCTGAACTGTGTAGAATCTCATATGGTCCAGCGCACTTGGATCGGCATTCGTAGATCGACTGGTAGAGACTGTTTTGACTAGAATTCCTCTTAGCTTAGATTTAATAGTGCTGCATAGTATTTTTATTAGCCTGGGAAAACCCAGACCACTCTCAGTTGTAACTGAGTAAGGGTCTGGCAAAGCTCCATAGACAATTCATTTCCACAGGGGCGTCACCAACGAACGTCGGATAGATCTAAAACCAATCAGAGCGATGAATGACATGACGTATGCAGAGCGACGGAGAAACATCTCGAGACTCTCAGCAATTCTCTGTTTGTGTTAACGAAAATTAAAATTTTAAATCGCTTGAAACAGACGCGATAACTGATTCGAACAAGTGATGTTGTGATGTTCCACGGCGGCATCCATCTTTGTAATGTACAAAATCTGCGTCACCGTCTCTGCTCTGTCGTCATCGTGTAAAGCCCGCCCCAACGTTTCTGATTGGTGCCGCGATTTCGACGGATTGGAAATGGGTTTCAATGGGCTCTTTGCCAGACCCACTTGCAGAGCAAATCTAAATTTGCCGGAAGTGGTCTGGGTTTTCCCAGGCTATATTTTTATGGTTATACCTCTTTAATTCATAGTTCCCTTTCGATACTTTCCTCGTACTGCATCGTTAAACGCTGTTATGGGGAAATCATTTTTCTCAGAATTCTGAAGCCTTTTTAATCACGCAGTGAAACTGCACGGCCATTGGTTCATGCAGAGTAGTGAAATGAACCAATGAACCAGAGCGCGCCAGAATGGCATCTGGCTATATCAGCAGGCATTCTGACATACGATCCTCAGATCAATTCTCCTTCATCTCTTCGCTGGACTAAAAAAATTACAAACATTATTTATAAGTCTATTTGATTCACAGCTGCTATAGTGTTTTGACCTCAACAACCCAACTGCAATTTACCGCAAACTTGCGAATAGTTAACTTTCTAAAGAAGGAGCAATCGCATGCTTGCTAAGGGTCGGGTCGGGACTCCAACATTAACACACTGACAACATTGTTTTCTGATTTTTTTATAGCACTTTTTAATGTGTGATTGTGTAAAGGTGTTCACCAGATACCAGCCTTTCGTGAACTTGTGAATTTCGCCAGCCGTCTTCTCTGCACCAAATTTCTAGGCCAAGCTTCTACACTTCCAGGGATGATCTCGTTTTCAGCCAGAGACAGACGCGCTCAGCGCTTGTCATAAATCACAACTATTCAGTGTTTTCAACCACATAATGGTTATTTTAGGTTTCAGGCATTTAATAAAATCACATAGGTACAAGCAAAACAATGAATTTGAGTTTGTAAAATACACACTGATGTCTATAGAAGTGACAATAATAATCCTTTCCATTATAATAAGACACGTTTTATTCATATCAGATACACATTATGTAACTAAGTAGCTTTAAAGTTTACTCTATTCTTCTCCCAGTTCACCGGCCACTTACTTTCATGTATTTCGGGAGAAGTGGATGAATTGACGTGTTGTACAGATCCGATTCTCTGAACAGCGGCACAAACTAAGATGGCGGCGCCCATCCCGCGCATACAGCTCAACTAACGCGATCGATCGATATAAAGATGTTTAAACAACCAAACACATCACCTTGCACATATTTGACAATCGGAATATCAGCGTTTCATGCTATATCTAAAACATTTGGGAATATTTTGAATCAAAAAGGAAAAATTACATAAAAGCAGATCATCATTCATTCATTCAGCGCAGTGTTGTGGTTGCGCTGTGTCACGTGACAAGCAATCACCATGGAAACGATAAAGTGACAGGTTCTAAATAACGGTCGCCTTAAAAACTCACGCTGGGGGGTCAGTTAGAATATTTTAAACTTACGAGTGAAAGGGTTAAAGTCCGCGTGAACCGGAAGTTGCAACGACTTTGCTCAAGTGTTGTGACGCATTTCCGAGTGAAACGGAATATTGAACAGAGGGCAGGGTTTTACTTCAGCGCTCCTCCTCTCCATCTCTCGCCCATAGCAGAGTAACGGGTTGAGGGGAGTGGTTAAGCGATTAACCAACCCAAGTCGTCAAGCCTACGTCATCAGAAAAATAACCATTCCAGACCCGGAAGTAACTTTTCAGACTTTGATTAAAGATAACTTCGGCAAACAATTTTTTCCCGTGTATTAATTTGCACGGATTAATTGTTCACCACAAGACTAGTAATATCCGCTAACAAAGTTAATAGGGTCAATTTTGGTTTCATGCCGACTTTAAACCAAAGCTTGGCTATGTACCTAAGGTGCTCTTTACTCCGTAAAGGTCAGACCGTGATGACAGAAAACTTTTGATATTAAAGTTTATTGACGGGTCTGATCTCAGTTTGATGTGTTTATTCCTCAGACTCTGTCCACTGTTGTGGTCCCACTGAAGCTGTGATCCGATTGGTCCTCTCTGCTCTGGTGGGCGTGGCTACTGTCAGTATTGTGGTTTATGACATCAGATCCAGAAAAGGTTAACGAGATCAAGCACATATTCACACATCAGGTGCATGATTGATGTAACTTCTCACAAACCGATTTTTCATATATATTTGTGAGATTTAATACTTTATGCCTTTATATGTTTATTTCTTTCAGAAAGTATTGAAATCTAGAGCAGAACACTGAACTTCAAGTGTGTTTTTGTCATAAATACTGATGATTATTTGAGCTTGTGCTCTCTCTCTTTCAGTGCCAGATTTTAAAAAATCCAATTTGAAAGGCTTTTTTTTGTTTATATTTCTCTACAAGACAGATATCAGTGTCTCTTTATGTATTTGAAACCGAACTGCTGCCACCTGCCAGGACACACTTGTAAAAGAGATTTTTAATCTTAAGGAGTTTTTTTATCCTGGTTAAATAAAGGTTTGAATGAATGAATGAATGAATGAAGATATCAATTTACCATTACTGCTACATCTACCGCACATCTAATGTTGACGTCCATGGGACCTCTGTGTAAGGGTTATTTATAGTCCAAATGTGGTCGTTTGTGGACGTCTTTTCAACATCAAATTTAGACAAATTTTATGTTGTTTTTATACAACTGTAGTCCCATGTTTCAAAAGGGTGGAGGACGTGTTTTCTGTACCATTGTATTTACATTTATGCATTTGGCAGATGCTTTTTATCCAAAGTGACTTACATTGCATTTCACATTTATATTCCTATCAGTTCTTGCTTTCCCTGGGAATCGAACCCATCATCTTGCGTTGCAAGCACCAATGCTCTACTGTTAGGAAAACTATATTAAACTGCGTCTTTAGACAATCAAATGGAGTTTTTGGAAAATCATCTTAAATAATTATTAATAATCTGTATTCATATGTATTAATCATGTTTATAACAACAATGTTGATATTTGTAAATAAAAAATATTATATATTAATCATGTGCGACCTCTGACATATATATAGCAATTGTAGGTCGCTTTGGATAAAAGCGTCAGCTAAATGAATAAATGTAAAATGTAAATGTCAATTTCCTGCATCTGTCATAGACGTCCAAATGACGTTAAAAAAAAACACCCATTTCAAAGGTCAAATAAATGTCAATATGACGTCCAAGTTGGGTCATGGTTGGACATCCAAATTGTGGACCTAGTTTGGACGTTGAATAGATGTCCAGAATTGGTCATGGACCGATGGACCCAATATAGACATGATCTGCACGTCTATCCGACATCCAATGTTTAGTGGGGAGTGAAACGCAGGACGGCACCGCAGAGCATGAGTCCATCTCCGGCACGAGATCCAGCGCTGATCCGGTTGAAATGGGATAACAGACTGGTTGATTACGCTTGAATTAGGCTACCTGAATGTTTAAATGTTTCATTTGTACTTCTAAAACGTTCGTTAAATGAGTTTTTAAATGTAGGCAATATTGTATACATGTTAAAACTGTGAAAAATATGCTGTATTGATGTAACGTTCTCGACAATAAAGGCCAATGTCATGTATACCGGTGGTTGTATGGAATACTATTTTACAAAGGTTTATAGAAAATAAAAAAAGTTAATATTACTCATGAATAAATATTGGTTTTGTAATGTTTTTCCCCAATTATTTCTACTCAATTTTATTTGTTAATGTACCAGATGCTGTTACTATTTGTTTTTTTTTGTGAAAAAAAAAATGATTTGAAATTGATTTCACTGCTTTAAAATGTAATCAATATTTTTAAGTGTAAATGTTCCACCAAAAAAATAAAATAAAAAATTGTAAATCATAGTAAAACTTTTGTAGAGTGAGCAGTATTTGTATGTTTAGTATTCAGTTGTGAACAGAGCCGCGTTGTCTCTTATAAAGGTCTCCCTCCATCGCATCATGTCTCTCAGAAAATTAAACCGTGTTTCGGATGATAAAACCCTAAATCGCGTAATTTTCCACCTCATGGGGCCGGGTGTGAGCGCCGCTGAAATATTGTTCTTGGTTATGAAAATGAAGAGAGATTCCAGCACGTAAGGCACTTTTTGGCTCACGAGACACACCGTGGCGCGTCAGGAGGAATATAAACAGGTTTTTCCGGCGTGTTTTGGCTCACCTTCTTTGCCCTCTTGTTTCAAACAGCGAGAGTCTCTCTCTCTCCTCGTCTTTCCTCCCAGCAGGTTTATTCCTCTCAGCGGGTTTATTCCTCTCTCTCTCTCGGAGGCCCGAGTGCTTGCAGTGTGATTCCAGCGGCCATTAGCTCGACGAGAGGTAGGAAGATAAACGCGCGGGCGAGTAAACACACACACACACACACACACACACACACACACACACACACACACACACGCCTATCGCACCCCGCTGCTCACCACGGGCCAAGAGTTCCTGAAGAATCCTGAAGATTTCCCAGACCAAATCACATCTTCAGTTTCTCTCTTCCGGAGGTTCACATTGTCATCTCTGACCTCTAGAGAAGAACCACTTACGTGGCACACACGTGTTCTGCCTCACACACACACTACAGTTTTATGTGTTCAATTCGGTGTTGTTTACTATTTACTGCACAAGTTTTAGATATGAACTTGATTTAATATGTAGAATTTCCCCCCTGTTGCCAAGGTGTTGCTATGCAATTGCTACTGTATGGTGTTCTGTTTGGTTTCTTGGGTATTGTTACATATGTTGGTTGCTAGGGTATCTTCTATTGTTTGGTGTTGCTATGTAGTGGACAGTCTCTGGTGTTCTGGGTTGTTTCCAATGAATTGCTAAGCAGTTAGTAGTGGTTTATATGCGGTTGCCAGGTGATTGCTACAGTGTTTGGCATGGTTGTTAGGATGTTGCTACCTGTTTTAGTTGTCAGGGCATTATTACGGTTAGGGTGTTGCTTGCCTTCGTGGTTGCTATTCTGTTCAGCATGGTTGCTAGGGCATTACTAAGTGGTTTCTAAGGTGTTCTGGATATTTGCCAATGAATTGCTAATCAGTTAGGGTTTATGTGTGGTTGCTAAGTGATTGCTGGGGTGTTTGGGATGATTGCAAGAATTTTGCTATGTGATTGCCGGGGTGTTTGGCATGGTGTCTAGGGTGTTGCTAGGGTGTTCTGTGTAGTCAGGTTGTTGCTTTTTGTTATGCAGTTTGGGGTGGTTGCCAGGGTATTACTATCGTAGGTGGTTTGTAAGGTGTTCTGTGCTGTTGGCAATTAATTTATGTAATTAGTAGGATTTTATGGGGGGTTGCTAAGCATTGCTTTGCAGTTAAGTGGTGCTAAGCAGTTGCTAGGGTGTTGCTGTGTGATTTCTACGGTATTTTGCATGATTGCTAGGGCATAACTAGGTGGTTTCTAAGGTGTTGCCAAGGAAATGCTATGTAGTAGTCAGTATTATTATTTTTTAGGGTGGTTAGGCACTACTTTGCAATTATTAGATGCTCTGCATGGTTACTAGGGCGTTGCTAGGCAGTTGCTAGGATGCTAATTCATGTCTGTGGCTCAAATTGTGAGCCAAAGTGTAATAGACTAAATCTGTTTAACTTGAAATGGAGTCTTTCTGAAACGCCTCTCAATGATGACAATATAAAATGACTAGCTGAACTCAAACTGCTCTCATGTCGCCACACAGCCGTCATTTTTATTGAGTATGAAGTGTTTTTTAACACATCCAGACTTAAGAGGTGACGTTGTCATTGATTTTGCTGTCAGCACCTGTAGAGTTTTAACAGGAAGAGGAAATCAAGACTCTTAATGAATAATTTGTTGAAAGCCTCAAATTCATATGTGAAGGTGCAAAATGTAAGATGACACTGTGTGTGTTTCCTTAGATATATTTTTTAGGTTTTAATCATAGACTGTAATAAAATATAGATGACGTGTCTCCACATCCTTTCACTGTAGAAAAATTAAGCCAGAATTAACTCTGTGAATGGCTCCTCCTCCTAAGTATCAAGGTCCCGCCCACATTTCCGCTCCTGCAGACTCAATCGCCAGCAGAGCTGTCAATCATAATGTTAAACCCCATCAAATAACTGACTAAATCCAAACTTATTGGAAAAACGAATACTTGAACAAACATCACCGTGATAAGAGCTAGCCTACCTAAAATAACAGAAACCATCTTCGGAATTTTTTTTTAAGCGTAATTGGATTTTTTAGTTTGGCTCGCATCCCATTGGATTACATGGAGAGGGCGGGGCTTATGACCTATACTGCAGCCAGCCACCAGGGGGCGATCGAAATATTTCGGCTTCAGGAGGAATCAGGACATGTTGGTTTTAATGCTATAAAAGTTATTTTGTTTTTAAATTAGTGCCGTCAAAAACGTTTATGTTAGATGCGATTAATCGATTTAACGCCACTATTTTAAATGCATACGTTTGTTAGTTTTTTTTACTTTTCACTGTGCTTTTATTAAATATTGATTTAATAAATCAATATTTATTACAATTTATTACACAGTTTTTATTACAATTTCAACTGAAACGTTCCAGAAACGTTGCCGTTTTGGCTTTTTGTCGTAAAATTACGATAGTGATTTTTTTTTTTTTTTTTTAGCTAAATTTGCTATTTTAACAACGTTCCAGAATGTTTTATATTGGTTGTATACATTTAAGATAAAACTTTTGACCAAAAATGACCGTCTCGAGTGTCGCGTAAAACACCAGAAAGAACGAGAAGATGAAGGACCACTAGCTTAGATTTGATTAATTTGAGTTGTAATTTTAGCTAGGGATGGCCCGATACCGATACCAGTATCGGGTATCGGCCCGATACTGAGCTCATGTACTCGTACTCGTACTCGTAAAAGCGCCCCGATACCAACAACCGATACCAGGCAGCGTGTGTACAGTGTTTGTGTCCAGACAAAGAAGCACTGACAACAGAAAGTATAATGGGGATAAAAAAGAAGGCTGTCTATGAAGTAAATGTATCATATTAGTGAAATATTAAACAAAATATAGTAACGCCTATATAGCTGTGGTGCGCGAGCTAATAAAAGAAAAACGCGCAGTGGATTGAGCGCGCCGCGGCACCGAAGCGCGAGCTGGTCGAGCGCATCAGACGTCAGTGGAAAGTTTGTAGTTCACTTCAGTCGGATGTCAATGGCAAAGAAAGTAAAACGAGGCATGTAGCTTATTATTAACATTAACTGACCAGAGAGAGAGAGAGAGAGAGCGCACTTCTGTTGAATGCTCTGGATTGCTGATCGTTCACTCGGCACGTATATTTGGATTAAAACTAAATCGTATATGTAAGTAAAACATGAACTGTTACCTTATTTATGTTTAACGACATTATTACAGGACATTTGCAGGTCAAGAAGTTACATGAACTTCAAACATCCAAAGCGCGCGCCCCGAAAACCATCGCCTCAGACAGCGCGCGAACACTGAGTGGAATTATTTCACTATTGCGCTTGTACGGATGAATTCACACAAAACTATGTAAAAACGCCCGTCTTGGCGAGTATCCTAGTAAACAAAGTATATTATATGTCAAGTGAATGTAGACAGTATATAATTCAAATGGGTTTCAAGTGCGTTCGGTCTTAAAGGGGCAGCAGTTGAATTAATCTGCTGCTGTGTTTTAATGTTAACCAGACAAAGGATTAACTCTTGACTAAATAGGCTACCTTTTTTTGTAACTTCACAAAAAGATCCATCTATATTTAATTTATACAGTAATGAATATGCAGTGCATTAAATATATTTGATGAACAAATTAAGTTTACATTTAATAAACAAATATGATTTGACATTCTTTTGGTTTCTCTACCAATACATTTAAAAATGACAAATGCATGAATTAAATTAATTGAAAATAAAAATACAGGTATCGGTTACGGTATCGGTATCGGCGAGTACCAAAAAGGAAAGTATCGGTATCGGACTCGGCCTGGAAAAAGTGGTATCGGGCCATCCCTAATTTTAGCATTCACTAAATGCATGTCTATCACTTAGGAGCCCGTGAACAGCCATCGAAAGACATTTGTGAACCGGACGAGAGATTATACATGAAGAAGAGTGGCAGAATCGTGCCAGCGGCGGGTATATATAGATCTTTACCACACAACATGTATTATGAATTCACAGACAAATGGGCTTTCGCTGTCTCTGCTGTACAGATGACTGTATTTATGAGATTTAAACATGACACACACGGGGAAAGACATGGTGAAGAAAGACTCAGTCACTTACGTCCCAACAAGCACAACACACTTTCAGAACACACGAGGCTGAGTGAATAAAGACTCAACATTGGTTTTTAGGTGAACTAGCCGGGAGCGCGCTAACTGTGGGGTTTATTTCTCGCCCGGCCAGCGGCTCCTCCATTCTTTATGATTTGCCGGCTTTCAGGACCGATTCCTTGTTGGTTTGAGCTTAACTCTCGCTGACTGCGTGTGTTTGCCGAGCGCGGATTCGTCTGGCGGGAGAGAGTAACGTGTCTATCGGGTAAATCTGCCGACCTCTGCTTGATTTCTCTTCACACAGAGCTTAAGATGAGGAGGACGTGTCGTCCCGTGTAGCCGAGCTCATCTCTGAGGGACTTTTGTCTTTCCGCAAGAGTGTAATGGGGAAAGGAAATACATCACCGTTCCAATAAATGTAATATGTAGATATAGAGGTATTTGTCAAGGCAACTTCAGCGAGGGCGGCCATGTTGTTCATACGCGCTGCTCGACTGGAATCCATTGATTTTGTTTCATTTAATTCACATGTTCTGCTCTGGGAAGATCCCAGTATTACATCTGAATAATATCTTAGTTTGGGAAACATGAGGATGAACAAAAGCGAGCGAGAGAGGGAATTTAGGCTAGAAACTAAATGTGATCGAGGAGATGAAGGTGAAAATGTCTTGGAAACTTTTTAAAGAATGTATTTAGTGTTCAGATGCCTCAGTTTTTGTTCAAATGAAGGAGGCCAAGATAGTCCGTCACTCATTTGAGCTTTTTGTAAGTTAGTTGTAGTTGTTGTGTTTCTGCAATAAAACAAGCCTTCGCACTGCATTGACACTAGCGGTAGTCAGATTTTTTGGTTTTCAGATTATTCATATCATATTCATATCAAATCACATGATTAATGATATTAAATTGTATGTATGTATATATTATCTGTATTATTAGCTTATTTATAAAGTATTTTGAATGTAATGTAGTTAAAGTTACCAATCAATTCATATTATTTCTATCTTTAAAACTATTTAATTCATGTTGAAAATATAATGAATAGTTATATTTTATATAATAATATGTATACTATTACATTTTACATATAATTTTATGCACAATTGAATGGAAAATTATGAATTTTTTATTTTATTATCTATATTTTGCATATTTTGCATATTGTATTTTGCATATAATGTACTGTAGTTAAAAGTACCAATCAACTAAATGAATAATTCAGTTTTGAATCACTATCTTAAAATAAATTATTAATCAATGTTTAAAATGTTAGTTAAATGTAAGTAGATTATATAAGTTTTGCACAAATAACAGAAAAAAATCATAATACAAATTTAGCCTATATATATATATATATATATATATATATATATATATATATTATTATTATTATTATTATTATATATATTTTTTTTACATTTTTTAATCATGTTGTTGTGAGATTGTCCAGTTCTATGAGAATGATTGGTTGGGCTGACATGATTGGTGATCGACTGTTTTTTCCTGACACTTCCTGTATTTTATTTTCAGTTTTTAATAACCGTGCCATTTCTGGTTTCCCACAGACATGATGACAAGCCGTGACAAAACTCGAAAGTTCAAAAGTCAACATGCTGCCATCTGCCATCAAACAAACACGCGAGTAAACAAACGCTTGCAGTGAGAGCGAGACGGCGGCGTCTGAGGACAACATGTAGATTAGGGAAGAAGTCAGAGAGCGGGTTTTTTGCACTTTTATGATGGATGGATGCACTTTTATGATGATAGATGCACTTTTATGATGATAGATGCACTTTTATTATGGATAGATGCACTTTTATGATGATAGATGCACTTTTATGATGATAAATGCACTTTTATGATGGACAGATGCACTTTTATGATGGATAGATGCACTTTTATGATGGATAGATGCACTTTTATGATGGATAGAAGCACTTTTATGATGGATGGATGCACTTTTATGATGGATAGAAGCACTTTTATGATGGATGGACGCACTTTTATGATGGATAGATGCACTTTTATGATGGATAGATGCACTTTTATGATGGATAGATGCACTTTTATGATGGATAGATGCACTTTTATGATGGATGGATGCACTTTTATGATGATAGATGCACTTTTATGATGGATAGATGCACTTTTATGATGGACAGATGCACTTTTATGATGGACAGATGCACTTATGATGGATGGATGCACTTTTATGATGGACAGATGCACTTTTATGATGGACAGATGTACTTTTATGATGGACGGATGCACTTTTATGATGGACGGATGCACTTTTATGATGGATGGATGCACTTTTATGATGGATGGATGCACTTTTATGATGATAGATGCACTTTTATGATGGATGGATGCACTTATGATGGATGGATGCACTTTTATGATGGATAGATGCACTTTTATGATGGATAGATGCACTTTTATGATGGACAGATGCACTTTTATGATGGATAGATGCACTTTTATGATGGACAGATGTACTTTTATGATGGATAGATGCACTTTTATGATGGACAGATGCACTTTTATGATGGACAGATGTACTTTTATGATGGATAGATGCACTTTTATGATGGACAGATGCACTTTTATGATGGACAGATGTACTTTTATGATGGATAGATGCACTTTTATGATGGATGGATGCTCTTTTATGATGGACAGATGCACTTTTATGATGGATGGATGCACTTTTATGATGGATGGATGCACTTTTATGATGGATGGATGCACTTTTATGATGGATGGATGCACTTATGATGGATAGATGCACTTTTATGATGGATGGATGCTCTTTTATGATGGATAGATGCACTTTTATGATGGATGGATGCACTTTTATGATGGATAGATGCACTTTTATGATGGATGGATGCTCTTTTATGATGGACAGATGCACTTTTATGATGGATGGATGCACTTTTATGATGGATGGATGCACTTTTATGATGGATAGATGCACTTTTATGATGGATAGATGCACTTTTATGATGGATGGATGCACTTTTATGATGGATAGATGCACTTTTATGATGGATGGATGCACTTTTATGATGGATGGATGCACTTTTATGATGGATGGATGCACTTATGATGGATGGATGCACTTTTATGATGGATGGATGCACTTTTATGATGGATGGATGCACTTATGATGGATAGATGCACTTTTATGATGGATAGATGCACTTTTATGATGGATAGATGCACTTTTATGATGGATGCACTTTTATGGACTTCCAAAGACAGAAACATTCACTGCCATTATAAAGTTTGGAAGAGCCAGGACATGTTTTAATATAACTGATTGTATTCGTCTGAAAGAAGATTCGTCATATACACCTAGGATGAGTTGAGGGTGAGTAAATCATGAGTAAATCTTTATTTTTGGGTGAACTATCCCTTTAAAGATCTGTGTTTGATTTGATGTTCGTTTCGTCTGTTGTGTTGAGGTCACGGCCTGACCGATGGAGGTCTGTGTTTCGTCTGACCCCACGCCGCCACCAAACTCCTCATTAGGAACACACACTGACTAATGAGGCGAGATACACTCGTGTCTTTCCTCTAATAATGGCTGAAGTCATTAGAGCTCCGGTGAGACTCTCAGCAGGTGAAAGTCTTCGCTTCGCCATTACATAACGCACTAACAAATATTACATCTGAATGAAAAAAAGTGACACTTTACAATAAGCTCTCATTTGTTAACATTAATTAATGTAGGCCTATGAGCAATGCATTGTTATAGTATTCATTAATCTTTGTTAATGTTAGTAAATTAAAATCCAGCCACTCATTGTGTGTTCATGTAAGTTCACAGTGTATTAATGAGCACAAATCACAAATTTTAATTAATGAAAACTTATTGTAAATTTATTTAATTTTTTTGCATTTTTTTCTTTACAACAGTAGCCTATATATATAATTGTATAATTGTAGATAGTTATATTATATAATATAATTGTAAAATAGTCAATATTTGCAAACCTGTGACTGATTTTGTATTTGTAATTTTAATTTTAAATATAAAAAATCCTACATTTCATATTTTAAAAAAATCATTAAATATATATATATTTTTTTAAAATTTTGATCAATAATTATAATATAATAAATGTGTCTAATAAATTATCATTTGTATATTTTATCTTATTGCTGTTTTATTTATATATTAGTTCACAGTGTATTAATGTTCACAAATCACACATTTTAACTAATGAAAACTTATTGTAAATTGATTTAATTCTTTTGCATTTTTTCTTTATATAATTGTAAATGGTTATATTATATAATATAATTGTAAAATAGTCAATAACTTGTGACCGCACATTAGCAGAGTTAATATTTTGTATTTGTAATTTGAATTTGTAATATTAAAAAAATCCTATATTACATATTTTAAAAAATCATTAAATATTTTATTTTTAGTCATTTTGATCAATAATTATACTATCATAAATGTGTCTAATTAATGATCATTTGTATATTTTATCTTATTGCTATTTTTTTTATTTATTAAAGCCACACTAGGCTCTTTCACATAAATTAGCACTGTAATTACGCCATCTAAATATGCAATAAATAAATGTAAATGATAATGTGATTTTCTAAACCTCATGTGAAACTACACTGATCTGAAATCTGTGACTGGAATATTTGCCAGATGTTTTTCTGCTACTATTTCACACTGTTTCCATGATGTGATTCACATATAAGGAGGCATTTGAATATGAATCCATCACCATTAAAAGTAATTAATCCAGCAGAAATCATATGGGAAATATCATCAATGTTGTCCAAACCAGAACACAAGAACATCCGCTACATTTTGGGCTGTTAATCAATACACACATCTACACATCATGTAATTAATTCAGTCAAATTAACCACATACTGTATATCAATTTGAATTAAATCACTAACTTTTCCCACTTACACAGGAACGGAAAGTTTGATTGACATTAGTTTTGTTTGTATCATTTAGGGGTGGATTATTCATTATAATAAATCCAATACTGTTAAAAGAAAAAACAAATACTCATTATTTTGAATAGATGTTTTGCGACCCGTACTGTAAATGCTGTGAAATTGCAGCCCGCATAAACACAGTGCACATTTAAATCGGTCATATAGCAGCATGATTATGTCTAAAGATATGCTATTCTGTCAAAACTGTATTTTAGAATCTCCTGAGAGTGGGGCCTTTGAACATGTTAACCCTTAAATGCATGAATGTTTCGGCAATCATTATTACATATTCGGGTCTTTACTGACCCGGGTCGATATTGTAACACTGATGGATCTCTAAAAATAAAACTAAGCATATAAACCAATATTTGTATCACTGGCAGCTTCTTCCTAAAATTCATCATCAAGTGACTGGTACGAAGTAAATCGCTGCGCCAATTCAAGTTTCGCTGATATATTCTTTTGTTTTATGGCTGCGTTAAACATCAGGTTGTCATTGTGACATGAAAAAAGGTTAATTACACTCAGAGATTCAATTATTGTTGAGCATGAAGAAAAAAAAAAAAAAACTAACACTATTACATTTCTCGGGTCACTAGCGACCCTATACACTTTTTACCAAAAATGTATTCGAAAACATGCATTCTTCCATGTATATATTTTTTCTTGTTGTTATATTGTTTATATTTCGATCGACTAAGAAGGTTGAATGAATGACGTCCCAAATCGATAAAGACCTGAGACATGCTTTTAACTAGTTATATGGAAGTCGACTTCGAATTAAATGGCTATTGTTACTGGTCCTACTTGACCCGCTCTGAGAGGATGAATGCAGCCGCTAATGTCAATCGCTAGTGCGCCTCTTGAGATTAGGGAAGTGAGATTTATATGCACAGCTCTTACTGGCCTACGTTACACTCATCCCCCTAAACCTCACTCCCATCCGGGTCACGGCACCAAATGTAACCAGTCCTACTCGACCGCTCTGGGGTGTGTTTCCCGAAAGCATCGTTAGCCAACTATGGTCACAAGTGCCGTCGTTATCAGCAGTTCAACGAGTCTGTGTTTCCCGAAACCATCGTTCCAACAAACATTCCCAAACAGCATCACCAAGTTGTGTGTTTGAACGACACTCTTCGATCTGTGATTAGAAGCAGTTTCTTGTTTGCATGACATGTGGACTCAATAAATCTTTATCTTGAGCAAAATAAGCAAGCTGACATTCAGTACAATCTATATCTTTTATTTAGAATACAATCAAATGTCATTTACATCTTTTAGTTTGTCAAGAGATTTAAAGTGTAGTTTTTGAAGAGTGTGCATGTGCGAACGAGCTCTAGTGCGCAAGAACGAGCCTATGATTGAATCTGGAAATAATGAAGCAAAATAATGTAGAAAAATGAGAAATATTCCTCAGATGCATGTCCGTAATTTATAGCAAAACATCTAGCACTAATTTGATCTCAAACAGATTCATTAAAAGTAGTTATTACTCCAACACCTGTGAGACATCATTTACCAACGTGGTTGAACGACCAATTTGCGACAATACGGTTTCGGGAAACAGTCGTGTCTATAGTGTTAATTTTGTCACCTATTTTTAATTTAGTCTTAGTCTTAGTCTTGTGCCAAATGTCCTTGTTAGTTTTAGTCATATTTAGTCATTCACATATCTTTTTTTGTTAGTCTAGTTTTAGTCGACTAAAAGTCTCATCATTTTAGTCTAGTTTTAGTCAAAAGAGAACTTAAGGTATCTTAGTCAAGTTTTAGTCGACTAAAAGTCTTTTCATTTTAGTCAAGTTTTAGTAAAAAAAAAATTGTCTTCTTTTTTTTTAATAACACATTATTACTGAGATTATTTCTGATTAACATTTCAGTAAAAAAGTGTTTCACATATCTCAAATATTGGTAAAATGTCATAATTACCTGACAAAATACACTTGTTGAATGATTTTTGTTGAATGCAACTGTTAAACATGTCTGGTTTTCAATGTCTGATTTAGGAGACACATTTACAAATGATGAAACTGTTCTGTATTTTATTTTAACCATCACAATTCAAAAGCTGGGGCCCAACAGACTCCAACTGAAGTTACAAAGGCGCGGGAAGAGGTTTCAGGGGGTGCTGAGTTTTTTCAGTCACCACTTTTGAATAAGAAACAATATCAAGGACTATAAAACTTGTCAAAACTCCGCGAATCACAACAAGTGTATCGTGAGAACACTCGTTTAAACATCGCATACACTCGAACTTGACTGCACATCACATTTTTGACTTTATTGATACTGCTTTTAATCGTAATGCAACGGTCCGGTTAACGGGACATAACCTAAGCCTTTAAAGAAAAGGGTTATTAGTCTGTCATGTACAATAAAAAAGCCTGCGCAGCGACAGGAAATATAATTTAACACAAAAAGCCTGCCTAGTGCTAACGTTAGACGGTGGATTTGCGCTCAGGATTTTTTTATTTTTTTTTTTGAGCGGCGTGTGGACGAATTCTTTCTACGCACACACACCATTTTATGTAACAATCTGTGCGTATGTTTAAACATTTTTTTTTTTAAATGGCTTGGTCGAATTCTAATGTAGAATGCGCTTCTAAGTATAAACACACTGTTGCCATGAAAAACAGAGCGTTGCCATGGATCGTTGCCACACACAGGATTCTAACCGTAGACGGAGCGCATTATTTTCTTTAGTGGAAGCAATACAATCGTAACCTGCATAATGTATGTGCCAAAACAAACACCATAGCTTCGTAATGTTACTTGAGCAACAGCGCGAACTCATTCGGGATATTTTAAAGGCGTACAGCTGATGAAAAAGCAGAGACGATTGTAGACGAAAATGAAGAGAGATTTTATCTTAGTTTTTATTTTATGCAAAACATTTTCGTCTCGTCTTTTTTCGTCAACAATAATGCATGATAATTTAGTCTTAGTCAGCGTTTTTGAACAGTGGTGCAGTCTCGTCATCGTCTCGTCTTACTCATGGAAAAAAAGGTAGTTGACGAACATATTTCGTCTCGTCTCGTCTGACGAAATTAACACTACGTGTCTAGCTAGTTGATTTCTTCAACGATGCATCGTACTATGGGAGTAAAGCAGCGAGTTATGTCGTTGAACGAGAAACACATCCCTGAGTGGGATTCAAACCGGATTCTCCGGCGGTGGGCGCTAACAAAGATGCTAAACACCGTAGCCACTAGCATCAATCGCTAGTGCGCCTCTTGTGGAGTGAGATTTACAGTCACAGCTCTTACTGGCCTACAATACTCTACTATCATAACAGGAATATCTCATATCTGTAGGACAATGACAGCAGGAGGTGCTGTTTATCACCGGGGGGAGAAAACTCACTCGGATGACTTTGACACACACACACACACACACACACGAGCAGGTGACTTTGGTGTTGAAATAGCTCCAGATCATCTGGCAGCGTTTCTGCAGCGGTTTGACTTTGCTGGTGGTGTCCGAGTCCGAGCCAGACTGTCTTTCCTGGGGCGAGTGTTTCCTCCGGTGAATCGAGCAGCCGCTCTAAACGCTTTACTGCAGGCGCTTTTGGGATGCAGCGTTCCTCTGTTGTGGGTATTCGGTTTCAGTGGAGAAAAAGTGTCCAATTAGGGAAGCCACAGTATCGATCTGGAAAACGAGTCAATTTCAAACACACACACACAAACACATACACACACACACACACACACACAGAGAGAGAGAGAGAGAGAGTGAGTTTAAAATAGCAAGTCAGTGTTGAGTTTGTCTTTATCCACATATTTACTGCTCAGGACAAAACAAAGAAAAGCCATTGTACCTTTTTGGACAAGACGGTACAAAAACACAATTATTTTAAGATGTGAACCAAGGTAATAGCATGTTTCTTTTTTGTTTTTAACATGTTATATATAGGTACCGTACTGTACTTGTTTGTAAGGGTATCCACATATTTATTATTCCTGCTCTGCCTGTAGTCTATCTGTCAGTATTTCTCAGTATTAGCTAGTTTGTTCAGTTAGCGATCATGTATAGTTTCAGCACAAGACGTGAGGAAACATTACACAGGGTTTCCTTTGAACCCGGCTGTGCGCTGATAAATACTTGTTGCCGCAGTTTCATTGAAAGTTTGCTGAGAAAGTCTTTCAAGAGCCCCTTTCAAGCGCTTTGTTTGTGAAGTGATCCGCGTCTCCCGCTGCGAATGAAATTAAACTGGAAAAAATAAATCACCAAGCCACTGTCTTTCATAATCACAATGTAGTACAAAGCAAAAACTACAAATTAACTCAAGGGTAAAATGTTAAGGAAGGAAAACACTCTTGTTAGAATCTATTTGCCATTTTAGCCAGCCACCAAAATTGCTAAATCGTATGCTAGTCACTGTAGCGTCTTCAAATTTCAATGCTAATTGCAATTAGCCATAAATTATACTTTTAGAGACAGAACAATTTAGTTTGCACAAATGTACTGTTTTTAAAGCGGCACTCAGTAACTCTAGCCACCGCTTTGCTGATTTTCTCAACGAGCTCCCCCTACAGCTGCGGTGCGTATATTTTTCACATCACTGTCGTAAAGTCACTTGCGGCGCGCCGGCGCCCTCCTCCCCCTTTCTACCGCTGCTCATGTGCTTTTGTTGTGGTCGGAGCCGGGTGTGGTGAACAAATGAGTCCCAGACGCACCAACCTTATCGTGTGGAGCTATGTCTACCGAGGTGGGTAATACATCATACACAGTATCATAAAGCAGTTCGTGTTTCTCGTTCTCTCTCGCTCGTTCTCGCTTCTCACGAGACTTCCTATTTTCAACTTACCGGGACGTTAGTCCCAATGTTGCAAGGCTGGTTTTCCGCCTGGGAACGCTGGGGGGAGTGGGGAAAGTAACCATTCTCACCAGAACAGATTATTTAACCATCCAAATGATTTCTAAACGGATTTATTAAGCTGAAAAAGTTACCAAGTGCACCTTTAAGATGGTTTCCTAGGCTAGTTAGCATTTCATGCTAATGTTTTCATCTGCGTATCGCAGTGGGAGCTTGTTGGCTAACCAAGGAGATGATCTTTACACTGTCCTTGTGAATGAATATTCTCAAGCAGGAAGTCATTCGTTTGTTTGTTTTTAGCCACCAACGAGCCTTAACCAGGAAAACAGAGAGTTAGCCGGCATGTGTAGCAGAAAACATCTCGATTTTAGCTTATCGCACTTGCTAAACAAAAACAAACATGGCGTATCTTCAGAATACATACAATCACATTATACACATGATGAATATGAACTAGTGTTATCAGTAAATTATGTCTGAGCTGCAGACGAGTGATAGTCATGCTAAAGTAATCAGTGATGCTAGCGTGTAGTCGTGTTAGCGCAGTGCAAAAGAATCAGACCTGTTTCCAGGAAACTGTGAAACTATTCAGGAGCTGTGCTTTTGAATGTTGTTGTGTGTCATGATGGGATTAGCACTGATGTTGACCTATGTCGTTTCACTCCACAGACAGGAAGTTAGCAGCGGCAACGAGGAAGTCGTAGCGGTTCTATGAATCTCAAAGCTGCGATTCTGGATATTAATAAGCTGAAAGATTTTCAGCCTTTGCATGTTCCACAATTTCATATCAAAGTGCTATGTAATTCGCAGTGCTTGTTTAGATTAGCATCGCTAGTGCTCATACTAAAGGTTAAGAGTTTGTGGATGATAAAACAGGCAAGTAATCCATTCACAACTACCTTCAACATAGCAACATGCTAAAAAAAACGAGCACATTAGCATAGCAATGCAATAGCAACCATTCCGAATGACCTAGCATTCCCAGCTAACAGGAATACTGTTATCTGAACTTTAACTAATGCTGTGGCAAGGTTCTCTCAGAGTTATGAACAAACATTATATCCAGCAACATTAATAAAACATTATCTGGTCTTTAATAATGTTTTCAAAAAAACATAATTTATACATCGTTCATGGAATGTTTCTATCAGAGACGTGTGGATGTAGTAACAAAGTTACAAGTTCCAGAATGTTAGAGAACATACATTCCCATAACATCTGAAGAATAATAAAATGGAATGTTTCCTTAACGTTCACATAACTAAGAAAAACGTTTAAAAAGATTTGTTTAAAATTGACGCGTCAAGATGATAGGCTAATGGATAATGTTAGTCCATAGCTAATTAGCCAAGTAGTCATTATTTTAACAAAATCAAGTCAACATTTAATTTCTAATTAACAATCTGTTGCGTTACAGAAGTGACTTGAAGTTGTGAATGTCGTTTCTTGTAGACTGTTTGGACTTCATTAGCATGTAGCATCCGTTTTGTATTTTTAGCGCAGGTTAGTCCTGGCTAGCAGCTTGTGTTTCCCATACCAGCTAACAAGCAATCGATGCGTTAGTTCAGTCCCCTTCCTTGCTATCCGTCATAATGATTATATTTAGCGTTAGCATGCAAAACACAATACAATTTCCAAGTGCCAACATTTTGAGTTTGGTGTTTAGCTGCTCTTTATGTGTGCGCTAAATAGCCTCCGCGATGTCTGTTTGTGTTGTACTTGAGGTTTGTGTGCGGGGTTAGCACTAATAAAATCCAAACATTTTTAATCCAGCTAGTCCTAAGACTATCAAACCCAACAGATGGATGACAAAATGACTTTGATTTCGCAACGGGATGGCTAGCTACTTGCTATCATGCTAATCTCACAAAATCACAAGGTATTTTTCTCATTATAGTCATGATGTAGTTATCAAAACCCATTTTACTTTTGTAATGTGAGGAGGTGTGGATGACTTGATTTTACACATCAAGATGGTGTAAATGTAGTCAGTGTTAACACTAAGCTAACATCAACATGTAAGTAAATTGCATCAAACTTGATGTCATGTTGACATTTCGTCCCCAAACCGTTAGCGTATGTTGTAAGTTAGCAGATGTATGTTGACTGACAACCAGAGGACGCTGCTGTGTAGCTTAACCCGCGATGCCCAGACTTCTTGTTATTGAGTTATAATGAGTTCCTTAACTGTTTATCTGCTAATTTATTTATGATGAAGTTGTAGCGGCGTGTATGCCAAGACTGGAAGTCATTAAGGGACTAATTAGTGGAGTTTTGGTGGCAGCCATGTTTGGTGGCGGAGAGAGTTCGTGGCTTTTGCATCGCAGACGAAGACACACTCTCGCTCTCCTTCCCCCGGTGCCGGTTGTAACATCGCCGCTCTGGCTTTTTTCCAGGCCACCTGGTGTAAGGCAGAGACTAGCGTCTCGAGGGCAGGTTAAAACCTGGCGCTCGCTAGCAGGAGCTCGAGGGGGCTTGGATATACGCGAGGGCCACCAAACGCCGATGCTCTTTTCCAGAGACCGCACTCGGATCACAGCTGCCGGGTCATCGCCGTTACTGGCTGCTGTTGTTACATTATATATTCAGAGAGAGAGATGGGAAGCCACTAGCATTGCTAGTTTTACTGTTCTTACAAACAAAAAAGGTATCCTGTCCCTTTTCTGTTCTTGGGAAGCTTTAAAGAAGCTTTTATTTATATTGGGTTTTTTACAGTACAGACGGTTTCAGGGAAAACTGCTTACAAACTACTTTAAAACTAGAAGTAAGCCAATTCGAGAGAGAGAGAGAGAGAGAGAGAGAGAGAGAGAGAGAGAGACGCTTTTCTAGATACAGTTGGGATTCAAAATAACTCTAATATTTTACATATTAATTTAAAGTTGTAATATTTGAGGTGTAAGAACATATTGAGGTTATAAATAATTGTTTATTTAAAATAAAATAAGTATTTACTCTCTCTCTCTCTCTCTCTCTCTCTCTCTCTCTATATATATATATAAAATTTTAATATTTAAACTGTAATTTAAAATATTTTAAGAGTAAGAACATAATTTGAATGTAAATATTAAAAATATGTATTTATGATTCTAATTGTAATATTTTAAGTTTAAGAACATTGAGGTTATACGTAATTTTAACATTAATATTTAAAATTGTAATTACATGTATATTTTATTAATAACATACTTTTTCATAATAACATATTTAAATATTGTATTATAATTTTAATATTACATAATATATATTTAAAACATTTAAATTTCTAATGTTAATGTCTTACGTTACGTTATACATTGACATTATAAATCATTTTAATATTAAAAAAATATTTAATTACATATCAAATTAAAGTTACAAACCTGCTTGAGGTTATAAACGTTTTTATTAATAATATTTAAAATATTGATTTATATCCCTAATTTCAATATTTTAAGTGTTGGCGCAGACATTCATAAACTATAATCTTAATTGGTCTTTATTCTGGAGTGATTGGGAAATCATTATTTTCTGATTTCCTTTTCAGTTCTGGAGTCATATTTCATCTCCATATTTGAGCTGTAACTCCTGAAGTGCAGGATTTGTGTGCGGAGATAGAGTCGTGTTTACAGTACCTGTGTGTGACGCGCGTCGAGGCGATTGAAACGCCGGTCACGCGCACACACACACACCGCTGCGCGCGGCTCCGGGGTTCAAGCTTTAAAGCCAGACTTTCACTAAGTACTTTATCCTTTATGTTCAGTTTTGTGCCACCGTCTTCTTCTGTTCTTACAAACAGTCAGCACAATAATCTCTCCTCCAAAACAAACCAAACACGAGCTGGCTCTTCCCCGAGGACGTCACGTGACCTTGTTCGCCGGGCTAAATTGGCCTAATTATTAAAGGCTTGTTAGTTCTCGGCTCCATTAGAGAGTATCAGCGCAAAAACAAGAGTTGCTCTGTGAGTCGGTCAGTGGAAATCACACACTGTTTTTAAAGCCAGTGTTTAAAGCCGTTAAAGAGTTAGTTCACCCAGAACTGTGAACTCTGTCAGTAATTCCTCTCCCTCACGTTGTTCCCCGTCAGACTTTCCTTCATCTTCCGAACACAAATGAAGATATTAGTGATTAAATCTGAGAGCGGTCTCACTCCTCCATAGGCTTCTAGTGTAATTGAAACTTGCCAGCCCAGAAAGTTAGTAAAGACAATGTTTAAAATAGTTAAAATAACCAGATTGAACCAAATAAATCTCAACCTTCAGTTTATCAAGCGATGAGAATACTTTGTGTGAGCAAAAAACAAAAATCAGGACTTTATTCAACTCTTGATGTTCTTCTGTGTGAGTTCACGCCATAGTCAGTATATAAACTGGACACAGCGACCCCACAGGTTTCAACGGAGAAAAGTGAAGCCCATTAGAAGCATCACTTCCTGATCGCGAGGCGAACTGCGCAGACTCAAACTGAGCTTGAGGACGTAGATGTGACGTGAGTCTGACAGCTGTCAGTCTTCTAGTCGCTGTGCCGAGAGAAATCTGAATCATTCCCTTCCGGATCTCGCAGAGACGGAGAGCGTGAGCATTAGCTGTCCATGAGCTAGCAGCGGGAGCAACTTTATCACTCTCTGTGGGCTTCTCTCTTGACTTTATCAGACTTTATGCTCCACGTTCCCCGATTGCCTGTGAGCTTCTCCGCCGGTCTATACGGTAATTTCTCGACTGTGCGACAGAGAGTCGCATGGTTATGACGCAATCGTTAGCCTATTTGTACAAAAACTGCTTCTACGGGGCCATAACGTAAGATACAAGGTAATGGAGCCTTTTATACATTGTCGTGTTTCTTTAGAAATAAATAATGGACAAATGGAGTCTTTAAACGCCTCAGATGTAAAGTTATTCGCTGTCAAAGTGAATGGGAGTCAATGTAATGCTAACAGAGATGTTCTGCTACACTGGCGGCTTCAGTTTCCGGCGGATGGATCACCCTCTTGGTGAGTTCACGTAGTGTTAACAGCGCTTCTGGGGTGTACGCCAGAACGGAGGCTCACTATTGGCCGACGCTGGTCGTGTGTGACGCTGGCCAATAGCGAGCCTCCGTTCTGACATGGAACGTACAGAAAACACTTCTACTGCCTCATCATATATATTACATATTACGTAATGGTTTTCAGTCAATTATATGTATTCGAAACTCAATCCTACATGTTTTTGAAGTGAAATATGAAATTTCTGCAGAACAGCAAAAACTGATCAATATATGCTTTGCTTTCTTTTTCTATTTTCTTTGCTTTTTTATCTTATGGTTATAATATAAAAGTTTAAATTATTTTATTTTTTAACATTTTATTCTGTATTCATTTTTGTTTTATTGTTGTGCTTTTTTTATTTTATATATTTTATTTTATCCTGTATTTATTTATTTTTTTGTATTTTTAATTTTCATTTGACTTATTGCATCATATGCATCTATCATATTTATTTTGTATTTATTATTATTTTGTAGAAGACTCTCTGCTGCAAGAAAGCATAAAGCACACTGATAACTAGTAAACGTAACAGTCAAAAGTAAAATGGGGAAAAGAAATGTTTATAGAATGTGCATTTACTTTTTATCAAAAGTAAATATGCATCCAATCCAATAAACATTTATTTTCCCATATTTACAAACACATCTGTTTCCAAAAGCACTGACCCCCCACTTGGACTGCAAACACACACACACACACACACACACACACACACACACACACACAGTTCTCCTGTGGCGATCGTCCCCACATCCCTGCTCAAATCCTTCCCATTAAACACTAATGACCCAACATTATCGGCTGCAGTGTGTGTGTGTGTGTGTGTGTGTGTGTGATGAATATTAATAGTTCCATCCAGACAATCGCCGCGAGGAGAAGATGACCTGGACGGCCCTCTGGAGACTCAAACTCAGGCCTGATCAGTGAGATGTTTAGCACGCTGTTAGCTACGGTAAAGAAGCGCTGTGTTTGGCCAAACTCCGGTGTGTTGGAGCAGGTTCTGTCATTAATGCGAGTCGCTGTTACTACACCCTGACGCATGATTACGGGGATCATTTCAGCAGATTAAGTGTTTCTTCACCATGTGGCTTTGAGAATACACACGCGCACAATAGAGAGACGACGCCGTGTGTTGGTTAAGTCCTTCATCATCATCTGTCATCCTCTCAGATCACAGATCACACTGTACATGTACACTCTTCAGTCTGACACAATTGTGCTGGATCAAATTGGAAAAAAAATATATATATATTTTTTTTTACAGCAAAATGTTTTCCTCAGATACACTTAACGACTATCAAATTTGGCAATTTTTATGGTAATTTGTTTCTAAATATTCTTTATCTCTATTTTTAATCACCTAAACATTATTTTCCGCTAAAACCGAACTGCTGATCAATATGCTTTGCTTTCATTGTATTTTATTTATTATTTTTATTTAATCACTTAATCACAAATTAATCATTATTAATTAATCATGATTTAATCACAAATTAATACTTTTTTATATTATTTTAATTTTATTACGTATTTATTTAGTTTAATAATTTTTTTGATCAAAACTTCGTAAACACAGCTGTATCATCGCAGAATCGCTGTTTTAACGCATCGCAATCCGAGTTTCCCAAATCCATTTTTTCGCAGTAAATTATATTTTTTTTCACTAGGAAAATGTCAATATGTTGTTGCTAATTCACACTGCGGTAGTAGCGCTAGTTGCGTTAAATTGGCGTATTAGCATATTTTAATCCAATCGAGTCCCACCCTATTTTATTTTTTTAGTAAATATTTTATACTAGGAAAATGTTAGTATGCTGTTGCTAATATTGCTAATTCATGGTACTGTAGCAGCGCTAGTTGCGTTAAAACGATGTATTGGCGTATCGCCGTCCAATTGAGCCCCATTCTACGTCATTTCGCCATAAATATCCTTTTTCACAAGGAAAGTATTTTATGTTGTTGTTGCTAATGTTGCTAATTCATGCTATTGTAGCAGAAGTTGCATTAAATTGCGTATTTCTGTATTGCAATGCAATTGAGTCCCACCCTACGTTATTTTGCAATAAATATTATTTTTACTAGGTAATTCTTTGTCAATATGTTGATGCTAATACTGCGGTAGCAGCGCTAGTTGCGTTAAATCTGCGTATCCATGTATTTCAATCCAGTTGAGTCCCACGCTATGTTACTTCTAAAGTAAATATAAACAATTTTTTTGTTTTACACAAATACACAAGGAAAATGTGTATTATTATTTTTTTTTTGCTAATATTGCTAATTCATGCTATTGTAACAGCACTAGTTGCATTAAATCTGCGTACTTGTGTATTGCAATGCAATTGAGTCCTACGTTACAAGGTAATTGTTTTTATGTCAATATGTTGTTGGTAATTCATGCTGTGGTAGCAGCGCTAGTTGCGTATCCTTATCCTTATCCAGACGAGTCCCACCCTACATTACCTTTTTCTAAGGAAAATATCAATATGTTGTTGCTAATGTTGCTAATTAATGCTGCTATAGCATCGCTAGTTGTTAAATTAGCATCTACTAGGAAATTGTCCATCATTTTTTTCACAGTTTCAACGTTAGCAGGGCTCGTTGCCCTAAATCGGTTGCAATTTCTTTCTTTTTTTCTGTTCATTCAATACTATTTTCTAGTAGTTAGCTAGCTGGCTAATTGCCCATCCAGCAGAAGTATTCACCCCCGTGCAGTCAAACGCTAACTTGCGCTTAGATTCCTGTAGCGGAAGACAAGCACATTAACAATTTGGGACTGTACACAGCGATCAGCTGGCAACAGGACGGCGTCTGAACCGGGGCTACATGGCAGTTAGCCTGTAAATACGCCATGACTAATGTACACGTAATGGAGAGCAAATCTGTTGTCGCGCGAGATTATCCCACAACCTGGGTTCAGCGGGACGCCAGGCCAACCTCACGCTGAGAGGAGAATATCTGTGACCAATCCACAGAGTATCTGTGACTTGTTGTCTTTAGCCCCAATTACCAGCGTTTGCCAGACATTTTCAATATTCATTTCCCACTCGTTGCGCGGCGGGCGCAGTCGTCATGGAGTCGTTCCTCTGGAGAGCCAAACAGGAGGCGAGGCGCAGATGGTGCCATCTTATCTGCTCTCACTACCCAAACACCATCTTGAGAAACATCCACTTTATTTCTCCTTCCTTTCTGTCGGCGGTACGAGATGAAGACGCAGCGTGTGTGTGTGTTTCTGATCTGCACTCATTTGCTCAATCCTTCACGTCGGCATTTGAGTCTTTCTTTTTGTCTTTGTGAAGTCAATTCGATTGGATTCTTCTCCAGACTAAAGCTAACATATTTGGTGTCTTGTTGTTATTTTCCTGTTATCTCTGTAAAGCTGCTTTGAAACAATCTGTATTGTAAAAGGCCCTATATAAATAAATGTAGCCTACTCAACTTGACTTTTATGTTTATCCGCCTTATTCCTGACGATCTCACTGCGTTTTGAATTATGGGGCGGCACTTCCGGTTTGGGGAACTTCCATTCAAAAAGGCTGAAACTAATCATTTCAAATCATAAGTTTGCCAAACTAATAAAGCTGATCTGTTAGTTTGACTGGATGATCTGTCAATTTCACTTCATGGTTTATTTTCAGGCATCATGAGAATAACACACGCTTGGTATTTTAACGTGACATGTTCAGTCGCTGCTTTCTTTTCCTCGTGATCATTTTCTTTTTCCCCTTTGCAATCCGCTGTAAAAGTATGAAAAAGGACAACATATACTGCGCATTTATGGTCTGTTACCCGAACTTAATTTACGATATATTCCATTAATAATTCACTGGAATGCGCGAATAATCTCGTTATTCTCATCAGATCCTCACGTCTCTTTCCAGGTTTGTTTTCACAGGTAAATGCGATTTATAATCTGTCAAAATGACGGAAATCATTTTGCAATAGTAACACGTAATGCTGAAGTTAATGAACATTTTTGATTAAGGCAACATAAGTTACAGATATTACAGTGATATTTAACCAAAGACTCGCGCTTTTGGGGTTATTTGGTCAGTTGAAAGTACCTTGTTGATGCTTTTACACTTTTAAATTTCCTTTTAATGTTCAATGTTTGAACGGTGAGTAGATTAACGTCGTTTTATGGTGACACTTTCTTAAATTGCGTTCATATCGCGAGCCTTTTCACTGATTGTTTACAGCTTAACGGAAGTTTACACACATAATTCGCGCGAAGCGTCATGGGGCGCAGAAATAGTGTGGATATGTAATAATGTTTTTTTTTTTTAACTATGCAAACTCTGCTGCCTATCTTGACCAGGACACTCCTGTAAAACAGATTTTAATCTCAGGGAGTCTTCTCTCCCGGTTAAATAAAGCTTCTTCTAATTTGCAGTGTGTTCTGCACTTGAATCTCTCATTGGGAGTGCAAATAGAGATCCGCTCTGTGATGAATGGAGTCGTCTGGATAATAATCCCAGGTGTCTTGACAACTTCCATTGTCCCGTTCGGAGGAAAGAGAAGGTTTCAGTTACGTACCACATGACTTTGTTTTTGTCAACTGAAGCCGCAACAATAGAGCTAAAATGAGTAGCCTTCACTTAAACTGACTTTTAGTTACGAGCGTTTATTCGCCGCCTACCTGACAATTAAAGAACAAAAAGAGACGTTCAGCTTCTGAACTATATCAAATAAGCTCAAAATGTGCTAGTGCATTTAAACAAAGCTTGTTCTTTACAAGTGCCATTTTTTGTTGGGTTCTTGAGTCGCTATGTGGTTCTTGTCAAGTTTTTAAGGCTCATTAAAGGTTCTTTAAAGGGAAAAAAGACTAAAATCTCATTTATATTTCCAATCAAATATGACGTGCCAAGAGACACAATGGGACCAATGGTATCAAAGAGACACAATGGGACCAATGGTATCAAATATTTCATGAAATTACGCGAGTCGTCCCCTACATTATTTCTCAGTGAATATTAATTATTTTTTGTCATTGCTGGTGTTGGTAATTCGAGCTGCCGAAATAGCGTTAAATCTGCATATTAACTTATTCCAATCCTATGTTATTTCTCAGTGCACTTTTTTTCACTAGGAAAATATGTCAATACTGCCAATTCACACTGCTGTAGCAACGCTAGTTGCGTAAAATTGGCGTATTGATGTATCGCAATCTAGTCAAATCTCACTCTACGGTATTTTGCTGTAAATATTCTTGATGCTGGAAAATGTCAATATGTTGTTGCTAATCCAATGTGCTGGAAGCGTCAAACTGGCGTATTTTTGTATAGCATACAGAATTTGGGTGTCGGGTTTCTTTAAAGAGGCCAGAACACAAAAATAAAAAATTTCAAATCTAATTTACGTCCAATGGCGTGCGTTGACGTCAATCACGATCAATTTGATGTCAATGACATCAAACCTGGTCTAAATATTCCACCAAACTTCCCATTTCCCACTACATTAATTCTCAGTAAATAGTATTACTAACTGGAAAAAATGGCAATAATATGTCATTGCTGATGATGCTAATTCAAGCTTCTGTAATAGTGCGTTAAATTGGCGTATTAGTGTATCACAATCCACTCAACTCCCAATATCAATAAATATACGTTTTTCACTAGTAAAATATGTCAATATGTTATTGCTAATTCTTATTGCCGTTTTAGCCTATAGCATACAGAATTTGCTAGACCCAAGTGTCATATCTCATTTACATCCAATTAAATATGGCGTGCGTTGATGTCAATCACGATGGGACCAATGATCTCAAACCTGGTCTAAATATTTTTAAAAAAAAAACAGCGATAATTATGCACATTTTAGCCTGTCCTTCTGCTGAAAATCTTCTTTGAAACGACATGAATGTGAGTAACTGATGACAAAATGTTCATTTTCAGGTGAATTAACCCTCTAAACAGGACATAAAGTGCCTTTTGTTTTACTTCCAGACCAACAACGTTGGCTCACCCGCTTTGTTCTTCGTTCAAACACGCTAGAGCTCCATCGGGAGATCCGCGGAGAGTCTTGCGGCGTTGGACGATTTGCTCCAGCCTGGAAGACGGAGGGTTAAGTGTTTGTGCGTGGTTTCACACTGGTGGGCGTCGAGCTGCTGCCCAGCATCCCTACATCCATCTGTGCTCGCGGTACAGCGCTGACAGCTCTCCAAACACACGTCGTGCTCGACTCTCCCTGCAGACGCGGTCAGTGAAGATTCACCCGGCCTCCTCGCAACTCTCACATGCATTCATTAGAAGTTCATTCACTGAAGATCATCACTGCTGGAAGGGCTCTTGAAGTAACTTTATTTATTACATTTTTACTTTTAAAGTTGCTTCCTAGAACTTTATCTTGTGCAGCAGGCAAATGTCACTGTAGAAGAAATTTGATCATACTAACATTTGATTTTGAGGCGAATATGCACTGTAAATATCAGTCAACATGATGATTTTTTTACTCAAAATGACATTTGCAACACTTTTACTTACAATAATGTGACATTTTTCCATGTGAAATGTGATTCATCTCACGATGGCCGACTAGTCCATGGGTTGATGTCAATTTTTAACATATATAGGCCTACATATAGATATTTTTAGCCACAGAGCACAGTTTTTTGACGTTTAACAGAAATTTCAAAAAGGCTTTCAAAAATGATAGGAATTTCTACAGTCAATACAAAGTTTTTGTATTTGTAATTTTTTATTATTATTATTTTTACGAAATATTGCAAACTATTTTCTTTAGAATATTGTGCATTGATATGGAGGATGAAACCTGCAAAAATGAATTTAAAAAAGACAAATAAGTAGATGTGAATCCACATACTTGTGCATAAATGTAATAATTAAATGTTTAAAATATACAAATAATGAATTAAGTACATAAATAAAGTTTAAAAAGTAAATATTCTATAAACAAACATATTCATTCATTTTACAACCATTTAATTGTGGTTTATATTATAACATTTTATGTAATTAGTTTTTTTATATATATATATATTTGCACAAATAAGTGGATAAATATATTAATTTACTTGCATATTTATTTGTCTTTTTTATTATTATTATTTATTTCTATTTGTATTTAATTCTTCTTTTTTTGAGTCCTCCGTACACTGATAAATCATTCAGTAAGTCCAGGAACGGGTCCGTTTGGATTTCACGTTTAAATTAGTTTTATTGCGACACAATCTGGAGCTAAACTCTCGGGATTAAAAACCTCTGTGGTTTTCTCTCACCCTGACATGATAACAAACCATAAACAAGTCACGCACCATTGCAGGAATCTTTTAGGGCCGTCCATAAAAATGCTAATTACGGAGTCCCAGAATGCCATGCGTCGGTGCGTCAATAAATCTGTCTGTTTTTGGGGTCTCCGTCCAGATGGGGTCAGATTTACGAGCGCGCGTGCCGGATGTCATCAGTCCTGTGCTGTGTTTTAGCAGTCGTGGCACAAATTCGGAAAATCAATCGGGTGGATTACGTCCCCGTCAGGATGAAAGACTCGCCCTGTTGTTTTACTGTGCGCATTCGTTATTAAATCTGTAACTGTGAGATTTGACCCTCCTAGAGTGTCTTTATTGTGATGTTTTATCATAATTCTCCTCTGGGTTTTATGTAACTAAGCAAGTTTGTAAATGATAGTTGTAATGTGCTTGTGTCAAGCAGCAGCTTTTTTTATGGCCCGTTGATACTGTTGTCTTGTTTTATAGCGGGTTTGATGATGGATGGAGAGGTGAAGAGCAAATCTCGCTGATAGTTTATGTTTCGCCACCTCAGCTTTCAGCGCATTAGTGCATATGCATGCGTTTCAGTATCTGAGGGGTCTCCATGATGACTTTGGGAATGGGTCGGTCTGGAAATACTGTTACTTTCGTTACCTACACCTCAAAGCCTTACGTCATAACTTGTGGTGTTCCTCAAGGCTCAATTTTGGGTCCTATTTTATTTAACCTATACATACTTCCTTTAGCCGTTGCAATTCATCAGTACAATATTTCCTTAGAATAATTTTTGGCAATTTTGTTAGTAGCCAGTAGAGTTACAGAAATGACACTTTAATGGGATTTCATTTTTTTTTGTCAAAAACATTTTCACCTTAATTGTCGTAATCAAAACGCCAAATCACGCAATAATGATTTTATTTCTCTAAAGATCTAAAGATTTGACAGTAAGTTAAATCTCAATTATACCACTATTACTTTATGCTCTACAGCTCCAGTCCCCATTCACTTTTACTGTCAGGATGACAGCAGCGTGAACATTGTGCTAAACGTCTCATTTTGAGTCATATGGGTTTGAAATTATATGAAACCTTTCATTGTGGGGTGTTTTTTTTTTTTACCTGTTTGAGCTTCTCTTATCATGTCCGTGAGAGTTTATCTCTAGCTATAACCCTAAGTGGTGCATTCTCAGTACACATGAAAAAATCTAAATCTAAAAATCTAAACGCTCAAAGTGTTTTCCATTAAACTGGTCTTCAGCAAACAACTCTGTGGCGATTATCATTACCGTGAGTGATGCCGGCCTGTGAATGCGGACCGATATCCTCATTAGAGCAGGTATTTCTGGATGTTCTGCCCTGCTGAGAGACACTGGGCTCAGGAACATTCGGCTCCGCGGGACACGCTAATAAAATCCAGCAGGAGGGGCTTTAATGGAAACCAAAACCGTGTCTGCCGTCCAACTGGAGACGGGAAGTTGAAGGAAGGAAGAGAAAGTCACTTTGTGTCTTCTGGCCAACCTTGCCTTGTGTGGAATTAAATTCTAACATTTCTAAATAAATTATACCTAATTTGAATAATATTAATGAAATTTTAATAAAATTAAATTAGAAAAAGTAGGGAAAAAGTCCCCACTTCATCTAGCGGGATTCTGAAGTGTGGATTAATGAATGGCAGTGAAGCGAAGCCACTGACACTGGAAGGTCACATGATAAAGACAACATGGCGGATGTAATTACATTCATACTACACATAGTCATACTATATAGAATTAGAACATACTTTTTTAGTGCTTGCAAAATAAGTACCTACTCAAGAAGAGTATGCGATTTCGGACGCAGCCAATACGTCAAGTCAGCTTTATTTATACAGCGCTTTTAACAATACTGATCGTTTCAAAGCGGCTTTTACCGAGATAACAGGAAAATAATGCAACAAAGTTTGTATCTAGAAGAAAATATCATCACAGTCCAGCTTAAGTAAGTTCAGTGATGGTTCATTTTTGTTATAAAAAAGTTAATTTATTTCAGTAATTCAACTTAAAAGGTGAAACTAATATATTATATAGACTCATTACATGCAAAGTGAGATATTTCAAGCCTTTATTTGTTTAAATTTTGATGATTATGGCTTACAGCTTATGAAAACCTTTTCACAATATTCTAATTTTGAATTTGGGGTTTTTATAAGCTGTAAGCCATAATCATCAAAATTATAACAAATAAAGGCTTGAAATATCTCACTTTGTAATGAGTCTATATAAATTAGTTTCACCTTCTAAGTTGAATTTCTGAAACTGAAAAACCTGTATACAAACCCGAATAAGTTGGCAGAACTCAAAACATTTAAGGCAATCAATTGCCTCAAATTTTTTAAGTTATGAAATTCAAAGTTTAAGCAACCAGAACTATCAGATTTTTATTTTATACTTAAACATTTCAAGTTAAGAACAATTAAAATGCATGAGTACACTAATCCATACAATTAACTTACTGTAAAACTTTCATGTAATCTCAATGTGAACACCTTATTAGTATATACTTAGTTAGCTTTAACAAGCTAATCTGCTAACATACTAATTGGCTGACATATTAGCAATAGTACGTTATACAGAAGCACTTGCTGTACGAGTGCAACAATATAAAGGTATTATTTGCTCTCAAATCAAGCGCATTCTCCACTCGACACCATGATGGTAATATCCTAAAACCAACATTAACAGAAATTCTTCTAAATTAGCATAAAAAAAACATTAATTACTACTAAATCTCCCACTTAACATTAGTCTTGCACAATAAAAAAAACATTATATTACACTTAATTTTAGCATTTACTCTCCCCTTTCGAGTGCCATCGGCAAAGCATGCTGGGAAATAGACATCCCAGCCGTTTCAGTGAAACTTAAGTTCATCTAAACTAAAATAAATAATTTCATAAAACTCAAAACAATGAAACAAGTTCAGTTTACTTAAAATATATCAGTTCTGTGAACTTGAAAAAGAAAGTGCTAAATACTCATAAAAGTTAATTTGGCTGAACTAATTAGTTTAATTTAAGTTTGTCCTACTCAAACCAATTAAGTATTTTGAACGTTAGGGTTTATGTAAAAACAGAACGTCAATTGAGTTTTATGTATTTAGTGGGGGAAGTATTAGATCTCGGACGCAGGATTAGTTCATCAGGGAGAAGCCACTTGAGAAACCCCGAACTCATCCGTCTCGAGAGTTGCTTCCCTTCCTTTTATCTGTCTACAGGACAAACTCCCCCGCGACCGAGAGACGTCCCCGCCGCTGAAAAGCCTCAGTTTAGGGCCGTGTCTGAAAGTGTGCGCTTTTTTAGTGCATTGAAAGTGAGTGTTCTCTCTCTCTTTGTGAAGTGCAGACAGGGGACGCCCACTCCCGAAGCCCTTTTAATGTTCACCTCGGGGAGACCGGCTCGCACAGACCTGTCCATCTGACAGACATATCAATCTGTGCCAGGAGAACGAAGAGGAGGATGACGAGGAAGTGCTCCTGCCAAATAAAAGCTTTTGCTTCACTGCTTTTATATTACGGCATGTTGTTCGGGTAGGAGGTTTGGCACTAAACACCGGACGACTAAACAATGGCCTCTTCAGTGCTCGCTGAGATTCAACACTTAATTGGACGTTTGGAAATGGGAACAATCACACTTACAGATTTACACAGGTGTGCATTCGCTTTTGGACATGATCATACTTGTGTGTTTCGCCTGCTAGACGATATACAATGAGTAAAGCTTTTATTTTTAATTCATAAATGATGACTCAATGCAAATATTAGATTAAAATTTTAGAATTCAATTATTGAATCACGTAGGTCATACATATGTGAAATCAATCAATATTCTCTCTTTATTATAAGTATTAAATTAACATTTCTCGGTAACACTTTAGAATACATTTGTTACATGTACTTACCATAGTAATAACAGTCAATTATGCATAATTACACGCAATTAACCCTCAACCACATCCTAATCCTAGAGTAAGTACATGTAGTTGCTTAATATTCGTCAGTACTTAAATATATAATTACACCTTAAAATAAAGTGTAAACCATTTCTCCAATTTATCGGCTCCATTTATTTTTTCTTTCATCACTTTTGTGTTGAATCATGCAAGATAACTTGCTTAAGCTAACATAGCATGTCGCAAAATATTAGCAGGTGAAATTTCATATGGATTAGTTTTCAAATCTCTTATGATCTTTTTGGAGCAACAAAGTGGTAGTTGCGTAGACTGTCAATGGACGGACAGAAATTTTAATCAGATTTCGTTAAAAATGCCTTGGTTTGTGTTTCAAAGATGAACCAACGGGTTTGAAATGACGAGGGTGAGTAATTAATGACATTTAATGCTAGTGAAACGATCCCTTTAATGGCTCTTCTGAACTTGAAGAATTTCCTATTTTTCTTTGGAAGATTTTGATCGTCATTACTTTTTTTAGGTGATAGTATATAAAAACAATTTTTTTAATGAAGATATTCTCACCTATACTATAAGTATTAAATTACCTTTTTTTTGCCCATTTATCCATTTTATTTGACATATGACATGTCGCATGTTGTGTACACTGTAAACCCTAACGCTCAAAATACTTAATTTAAACTAAATTAAACTAATTAGTTCAGTCAAATGAACTTTTAGGAGTATTTAGCAGTTTCTTTTTCTTTCAAGTTCACAGAAGTGATATATTTTAAGTAAACTGAACTGCTTCATTGTTTTGAGTTTTATTAAATTAAAACTATTAAAAAAAACGTTTAACTGAAATGGCTGGGATGTCCATTTCCCAGCATGCTTTGCCGATGGCACTCGAAAGGGAGAGTAAATGCTCAAATTAAGTGTAATATAATGTTATTTTTTTTGTGCCAGATTAATGTTAAGTGGGAGATTTAGCAGTCATTAAATTTTTGTCATGCTAATTTGGAAGAATTTCTGTTAATGTTGGTTTTAGGATAGTTATGATCATGGTGACGAGTGGTGCATGATCTTGATTTGAGAGCAAATAATACCTTTATATTGTTGCACTCCTACAGCAAGTGCTTCTGTATAACATACTATTGCTAATATGTTAGCCAATTAGTATGTTAGCAGATTAGCTTGTTAAAGCTAACTAAGTTTATACCAATAAAAGTGTTCACATTGAGATTACATAAAAGTTTTAAGTTAATTGTATGGATTAGTGTACTCAAACATTTTAAGTTAAGAACAAGTAAAATATATAAGTACAAAATAAAAATCTGCTAGTTCTGCTAACTTAAACTTTGAATTTCAGAACTTAAAAAATGTGAGGCAATTGATTGAGTTCCAACTTATTCGGGTTTACAGTTAACTTTAAGCTCACTTCCCGGATGTGTAATCTTGAATTTTCTGTCGAAATTGAACCATTTAATTTGAGGAAGCGAATTTGTAAAGCAATATAAAAATGGACCGGAAAATGCCTGTCGAATATAATTGGTTGTATTTTCATTTTAATTTTAAAATATAAATTTTTTGGCAGTGAAATCTGAAAGGTGAATACCGATTATTGTATTTTTTTGTAATAATGAAAATGTGTGGAATTTATATATTCACAGCTTAAATATACAACAATGTTGAAGTCCATAAAAATACAAGCCCTAAAACTACAATGCACTTTTTTTTTCAATTAGTGCAATTCAACAAGCTTTTTTTTTTTTTTTACATTTGGCATTCATTTTCTTCCATATTACTGCATTTTGACGAAGGTTACGACAAAAATATTCCGATTAAAACAAACTTTCTCTTTGGAATAACATATAATCAATGAATTGTGCACAATAAGACCAAGAACATGAAATAACACATAAAATAAAGACAATCTGATTTCACTGAGTCATTTTTGTTTAAATCATGAATACTATTCAATATTTCTCACAAACTTGTGTTTCTTTTGACTCAAATGTGTACAAAACGTACAAATGTGTCACTTTGTTGGCTCTAGGAAGTGGGATTATTCTACTCTCTCTCTCTCTCTCTCTCTCTCTCTCTCTCAATCTCTCTCTCTCAATCTCTCTCTCTCAATCTCTCTGTCTCTCTTTCTCTCTCAATCTCTCTGTCTCGCTGTCTCTCTCTCTCTCTCTCGATTTTCCGCCGTTCTCTTTCGACGTCTCTTTGTACTCGTCGAGAGCCGAAGATCAAAGACTAGCGCCGTGAAGCTCCCAGGCCTAAATTACATTCATACTTCCTTGAAAGTACAGAGAAATTGGTAGGATGAAAACTGAAGGTCATCGAGCGGGATTGGGTCTGAGCGGGGGAACGAGGAGCGAGAGGAGAACGGGTGTCGGGGCTCGTATCACCCGCGGACACATCTGAACCGGTTCCACCTCAGAAACGTGCTCAAAGAAACATTACACACGGTAGAACAGCAAATAAGAGCTCGGGGCGCTATAATAGATTTAAGAAATCAATGCGGTACGTCAATGAAATATTTATAAGGCATGTTATCTGTGTTTTTCTCCTGCAAACGTGCCATAAAAATTCACATTTATTTTACAACCGTTCAACAAGCTCTAATACATTTCAAACATGATTAAAAACACATCTTGAGCATTTGCGGTTGCGACTTTGCACTAGTTTTTCATAAAAGGATGCAATTATTATCTCAACCCTTGGATATTATGTCTAGCATAACGGGTATGGGCAAATAGCAAATGCTATTCATGCTAACCATAAATTATCATAACATCCTGACACAGATTGTCGGTGACACTGAGCGCTAGTGCATCTGCGTGTATTTTTCCATGGACACAAAGTAATTAAAAAGAATAAGTGGTGGCCAATAAGCAGGGAAGCATGTAATTACGATGTGTCTGCAGCTGACTGGGCGGCACTAGCTTTAGCGCTTTAGCCTGTGACCTGTGATGGCTCAACACACGAATTAATTAACGTGCACGATCCTCTGCATTTCATTACTGGAGCTTCTCAGCCCATCATTTTATTCTGCTATTAATTTCTAAGATCTGTTTCACCACAACTGAGCTCTCTCTGTAATGTATGCTAACGTTTTGCTTATGCTAATCATACCGCATGTTGTCTTTTTATATTGTTTCTGTCTAGTTGATGTAAAATTATAAAGGTGACAATGTGACATGAGTTTATTTTAACCTCTCTAAACTGTTTAAGACCATCTTGGATTTGAAACAAATCAGCTACTAGCTAGCTAAGGCTAGTTTTTTTTTTTTCAAAATAGCTAGCATCTTAAACTGGATAGTTTTTTAGCAAGGTTGAATCAACATCTCATTGCTTTACATCTAAAATATCCTGTAAGCATTGTAAACTAAGCTAACATCAACTAGACTGATTAGTTAGCCTTTATAGTAGGCTATTACCAAGTCCTATAGGTTAGCTGTTAATGCTAACACGTGCTAAGCTGGCAGCACACTATAGTCAATAATGTGTGAGGAATTTAGCGTATATCTCAACACTTGATATAAAATGTCCTGAAAGAAATGTCTAATTAAATGTGCCAACTTATTAGCTTAGCATTATTGTATTAAAGTGCCCTACTGGTTAGCTGCTAATGCTAACAACAGTGAGACGATTTAATGAAGCTGCCAGAACACTAGCCAATAATGCTTGGTTAACTTATAGCTCATCTATTGATATGAAATATTCAGAAAGCTATGTCTCATCAACTGTGCTAACTTATTAGCTGAGCATTATAGTATTAGAGTGCCCCATTGGTTAGCTGCTAACAACGAGCCGATTTAATGAAGCTGCTGCCAGTGCATTAGCCAAGGTGTGAAGAAGTTAGCTTTAGCAACTAAAGCCGTGTCATTTCCGTGTGAACTGTGATGTTGGGATTCAGTGTGAGGTTGAAATACTGTGCTTTTACTGTCAGTGTTACTGTCTGGAGGAAGTGCTCTGAAAAACTGACCATCTGCAGGGTTTACATAAAGTTCTGCGTGGTGCTAATGAGACATGACAGACCAACAGAAGCACTGCGAAGGAAAAGATCAAGCAAAATGATTGATGCACGGTTAACTTTAAAATGAAGCCTATTGCTGGGGTTATTTTGCGTTGCGCGTTAGTCATATGCTATTTTAAGGGCGCGTGTTTGGCCGTAATGTAGCGTGTGAACAACATATACACTTTGATTCTCTCATCTAAACAGACGCAGCAGTTTTAATTTTTGCAAATCATTCATTATTACAAGGAAAAATATTAACACACGAGGGAAATCATTGTTGTGTCCATGAAGATGTGAAACAAATCTATCTACTGTAGATAAATAAATAAAAAATCTAGATTACACATTAACCCAAATTATACGCCTGTTTAACCGAAGCTAATGTGTGTGGTTTCTCCATCATCCTCATACAATGTCACTTCTCTGTGTTTTACGGCCCTGACGAGAGCGTCGGTCTCCTCGGCTGTGAACCGCTCCTGGCGCGCGCCGGCAAACCCGCCGTTATAATAGCAATCCGCCGTGGAACAAGCGCGCCGGCTCTTAAAGGGAATGTGAGAGGACGCTCTGATTGGTTTATTTCACGTTACGCCCAAACCACATCTATGAATAATGAAGCTACTTCAGACCAACACATTTTAGATTTGAACCCACAAAGTTACTTGCGTTTCAGATCGTTAAAATAGGGCCCATTATATTAATTTACCGACCTATTGAAGTATTAATATCTGTTTTGTACCATACACTGACAACCAATAATCACAGCAATGATGAGTCACATGATCAATCAAAGCTCATCACAAGGAAGTTAATATTAATATATAGAAGCTGCACAGTCTCATTCACACAAACATTAAACACCATCATGGTAACACACATGACATTTAAAAAATGCAATAAACATTAATTTAACAACATTAGATGTAACATAAAACCCTAATGTACATAACTGATTAGAACAATGAACCATAAACTATGAAGAAACGGTTATTTCAACAAAAATACATCAAATGTGAAGTGAAGGGAATTGTGGGAATGTCAATTAAAAAAATTTAAATGTAAATTATACAAGTTGTTCTTTTTCACTTTCAAAAACTGTAAATTTAACGGTATTTTACAGTAAAATTACATTAAATGTACAGTTATCACAGTTATTCACCGTATATAGTAAGGCAACTTTCTGTTAACCAATTAACAGTTTTTCACTGTAGCATTTTTACAGTCTTTTACCGTTAATATCACAATAATTTTTTACACTGTACACAAATAAATGTGAATTGTATTGAATTATTCTCAGTTTTTAATGCATATCCAAAATGCATATAATTGTTTGTTTGTGCTGTCGTGAGATTCACGCATGAAGCTTCACACTGCAGTGGCTGATGGGTAAAATCACACAACACGCATGCATGCATCTGTCAGACGCTCAAACTCAAAGCGACTTGCACAAGGTGTGTTTTATCAGCATGTGTTCGCTGGGATCCCACTGTATCTTTCCCATCTCTGTTTGCACTTCTCCCAGAAGCGCTGCCGGGAGTCGGGATGTCGATGGCCGGACGCCAGCTTCTCCTGCATGATGCCAGCGGGACACTGAGGATCTGGCTGGCAGAGACGCCTGTAATCGGCCCTCATTAGCCACGCTTGTCTGAGGACGTCACCCAGGAGCCCGAGTGGAAGAGGACGGGACGTGTCTGACTAAACTAACCAGGATCATCTCGCACGACCACAGGACACACCAAACTAGCAGCCCAGCAAAGTTATTATCGGTGTGAGGATTACACGAGTTATGATTTCTGTTTGATTTGATCAGTTTGACATACCACCTTAGGTTTCAGTCGATCTGTGTACGGTTTTAATATTGAAAGTGTATTTACTTTTGTTTCAACCCAATTTTGGGTCAAATATGGACAAACCCAGCCGTTGGGTTACATTTTTAAATTACATTTTTAGCCCAACGTTTGGGTTTGTCCATATTTGACCCAAAATAGTTTCCCAGCATTTTTTAGAGTGTTTATTATATATGTTTTTTTAAAGGTTGCCAAAGTTGACTGAGACTGAGAAATTTTAAATACATTTTAATTAAAAAAATGAAGGTGGATTCTACAGGATTTACATTTCATAATAATATACCATATATCAACTGATGATTATTATTATTAATTCATTTTATATTTTTATATTCACGTTTCAATTCAATTTATTTGTATAGCGCTTTCCACAATACAGTAGTAAGTACTGATATATACATGTATACATAATGTTCACTGAGAAATGTATTAAATTGACCTTGCATTTATTAATTTAAATTCATATTCTCAGTTTCACTGAATATATAATTTAGTTTATTTTATATGTAAAGTTATTTATTTTTAGTTATAATATATATATATTCATACATGTATATATATTTAATCAATCTATTATTTTAATACCGTAAGTATGTATGTATATTTCTTAAGGTTGCAAAAACTAACTGAGGTATTAAAAAATGTACTTGGTCCATTTATTATTAATTTTACTTGTATTATTATTATTTAGTTTTACATTTTCTATATTATATACCCAATAAAATAATAATGAAACAAGTTTTTAGTGTTTAGTAAAATATGTTAACAGTACACTCTAAAAAATGCTGGGTTGTTTCAACCCAATTTTGGGTAAAATATGGACAAACCCAAACGTTGGGTTAAAAATATAATGTAAAAATTGAACCCAACGTTTGGGTTTGTCCATATTTTACCCAAAATTGGGTTGAAACAACCCAGCATTTTTTAGAGTGTAAGAATCTACAATAGACAGATGCATGTTGAGGTATCAGCAGATCATGGAAATGTGTGTGAGGTATCAGCAGATCATGGAAGTGTGTGTGAGGTATCAGCAGATCATGGAAGTGTGTGTGAGGTATCAGCAGATCACGGAAGTGTGTGTGAGGTATCAGCAGATCATGGAAGTGTGTGTGAGGTATCAGCAGATCACGGAAGTGTGTGTGAGGTATCAGCAGATCATGGAAGTGTGTGTGAGGTATCAGCAGATCATGGAAATGTGTGTGGAGTAAAACACACAGTACTGGGAGTTACGTGAGAAACAGAAACAGAACCAGATGGCAGGTACAGGTTCGGTCCGCTGGGAGCGTTCTTACCGACTCGCTGTGTTGCGCTTTTTACCAGAGAGGCTCTTAGAAGAAACATTGGCGATAATTAAGTTTGCAAATATTTGTTTGCACGCAGCCAGAGTTACGTAACATGCAATATAATCAAATTGCTTTTGGAAACCTGTAATTTAGAGCAATTTAACCCAAACTCGTTCCACAAATGCCCAGAAAAGAGCTTGGATTGCATGCAAGGCCTTTTTTCCCTCTCGCCGAGCGTTTCCCAAAGCCTCCCAAAAGCGCCACCCTGATTGTCAGAGCAATTATGTTTCTTGTGATTGGGGGTAGCGATTACACCGCCTTCATTTGGCATGATGATTCTTGTCGCTGGATTCGCCGTGTAATTATGCCAGTACACCCAGGTACAGACGATAACGACAATGTTCCTCCGTATCACAACAATTATTCAATCTATTTCCCTCTATCCATCTCCAATGCAATGCTTCAGATGCTGAAATGATAATGCAGGTGCTGAACTAACCCTGATTGCCACAATTATCTGTAATTACTGAACTTGCACAGACAAGAAACTTTCACAGATGCATTGGGGAAAGTTTCACAACGCAGCAACTGTTGTAATAATTGCTAACTTGAAGTCCTTTATCCTTCAGTCCCGGAGAAAACCGGTGGGGAAAACATGACAATAACCTTGAACGCTTGGGATGTGTGTAATCTGAGCTTTGTTCTGATCGTTTTCCAGATCTTAAGGACACTTATGCTTTTTAGCAAATCATCTAACGATGTGAACATGTCCACGAGAAAAGTCCTGCATTATTTGATGTATTACAGCTGATTTAATCAATCGTAAAGTGTTCGTAAAATTTAAATTACGTTTATATGCATCTTTATTGCGTCCCGCAAACAATGTTGAGGTCAACGAGAGGCCGTTTACACAACACCGTTTTCAACTAAAAAAGTTTTGGCGTTTACATGACAACGAAACGCAAACGTTTTGAAACCTATACCATTATCGCCTCCGTGTAAACTACAAAAACGTGAATTTGTGAAAACGGTGACATCGTGTGTATTACATGTTCAGTCTATAGGCACGTTTTGTTTCTTTACAAAGTGACATCGCCACCTACTGGCCGAAAAATACAGCAATTTTAGTCGTTACCGGATCGGTGAAAAAAAAATATATGGAATATATCGGATATCAGGAATCGATTTGACTATTCACACTAAAAACATTTCTTTTTTGAGTCATATTTTAAAGGTACACTATGTATCTTTTGGCCCACTAGTGGTTAAAAAACAAAACTGCATGCATTTTGCCCATTAATAGACACGCTACTTCCTTGAAAATAAACTCATAGCGCACACAGCGCTACAACAACCAGAATGAAGTGATCTTCACAATAGATAATGCTTTACAGTGAACTCTGTTAGAAAGATACATGACAGTTTATCTGTTCAATAAAACAGTGATTTATTTTATGACAAAACCATATATATACATAATAAAGGCTAGATGTCTTACGGCGGAGTCTCTAACGTCATCACCGGCGGCCATCTTGTCACAGGCAAGCTTTCTGGCGGGCTCTGTGGTTCCTGATGTACGGTGAATGATCTGCACGAACACAAATACTCTTATCTCGCTGACATCTTGACGGATTTACAAACGGTTTGGTTTCTTACAAACGTTATTAACGTGGCTATAATTCTGGATGCTTGAACATGTTGAAATATATAATATTATAATTATTCATAATTATGCAGTGTCATAACTACATCTCTGATGTTTATAACAAACCAACCCGTTTGAAAATCGATAGAAAATTGAGCAAGTTATGGTTATTTAAAAAGTACATGCACCATTAAAACACAATGTTACGAGTGAGCGAGCTGACTGTGACAAGATGGCCGCCAGGTGCGGATGTCGACCTCCATTGGCCAGCAGCGCGGACGAGACATGTATTTATTATGTATTTCTATGGATAAAACACCATCATCTTTACGTCGCTTTACAACATTTCAAATCCCTACGTTTCCCGAAAAGTCAATCCGATGTTGATTCTTGTTTTATTACGAGAACTTTATTACGAGTTTATCTTTTTTGAGAACTGAGAGCAGTTGCTCATTAGCATTTAAAGAGACATGCACCGAAAAGGGTCGCTGTGAACAGAGCTGTTTTTGAGGAGATAAAAAGGCTGTTGTTTTACATAACCATTGAGAAATTTTACATGAAACCTTTACATGAACACCCTAAAGAATCACATCAACTTGTGGAAAATGGGCATCCGATGACCCCTTTAACAAGCTTCATGTCAACCTGATTGTGACAACTAACCTCTGCCTACAGCAATCCATCAATGTCAGTCCGCCAAAACGACCATTACCAAACCATTTTTACTGCAGCGCTAAGGTTTGAGCTAGTCGTCATGACCAATGTATTTCTTACTGTCGTTTGTCACTAAGAAACAAAAAGCTCTTTTTCCTGACAGACTCATGTAAAGTGAAATGATTCTGATTCACATTGAGCAACCGTGCGGCTTGTGTTTGGCCAATGTGTCATTGAGTCTAGTGCGTATGTTTCTTTGTCCAGCACCGACGAGAAAAGAATACCCTGCTTCTGCTACATGAACAAACACCCACAAAAGCAGGTTATATTTACCTTCAGATATGAAATTACCATTATTGTTCACAAGTTGTTTAACAAGAATTGATGCTTGAAGTGGTTGCCTTGTCCTTGGATCACGTGTCCTCAACAGCGCTACTGTACTCGACCGCACACAAACTGCTCTGTCACTACTTCACCGTCTATACGAAATCTTTTCTTGTTGAACTATTGGCAGTGATTTAGTTTGCTCAACTTCTTCAGCTACAGTTTGTTCGATATTAAAACTTTCAGAGGTGAGTGAGTCAGAACATGAGTCAGTGTGGATACAGATATCCACTGCTGGTGAGTAACTAGACGTTTGTTTATTTATTTTTTAAATGTATATATTTTCATTATTATTTTTTCTTTCTGTAGCAGAACCGCAGTTAAACAAACATGAATCAAAAATGCAAGTCAGAACATTTAAAATTTAGTAAAAGATAGTTATGAAAGAAAGAACCAGTGTTGGTGAGTAAAAATTATGAAGTTACAACAACTTTTTCTGGTAATTACATTTTACTGTGTTGCACTAGCTATTAAATTGTCCCCATTATACTTTTTTTAATATTAGCTTTCATGTAGCATGTAATAAAGTTGTTTGTGAATGTAAAAGGTGCACGACAAATAAAGTTATTGTCTCCTAAAAAAAAAAAAAAAAAAAAAAAAGTCGATTCTGAACTGCTAAAACGAGTAATCGGTAATTCCAGTCTCACTTCCTGCTGAACATACATAGGGTTGTAACTAATTTGCATAATGCCCATCTATGATTTTGATTGGCTGAACAGCGTCTCTCAAACACTGTATTTTATCTGAGACTGGAAGAGTGTGTTGTTCATGTCGAGAAGACGCTGTTCTCTGCTGACAAAGCAAATCCACTTTGATGAGATTGATACGGTAAAACCCACGCCATCGTTACTGTTCATATCACTGTGTATCAAGAGCTGAAATTCAGATATGATAATGAGCGTTTGGTTTCTGACATGTACTGCAAGCACTCGACCAATCACAAAAGAGGAAGCTTACGGAAAGGCGGGGTTTAGAGACCAAATCTGCAAACTAACTGTTTCAGACACTCTGAGAAATGAGATTATGTGCAATGGTATACTATGAGAAAATGACCTTTTCAACTGACCTTGGATGCATGTGAACCTGTTGTTGGAGACTGCAAAATTAGGAGCCTGTAATAATAAGGGCACTTTAAAATCTTTCCAAAACAGTCCGTCTCCTACATTGTAAATTCTACAATATTTTTTTCCGCATTAAACCTTTTTTTGATGATTTTTGGAGTCAAACGTGCAACTTTTTTTTACAAAATGTAAATAAGTAGAAGTTGACAAACTTTTTTTTCTGCTAATTACAGTACATCTTTTAATAACGCAACTATAGGTAAACGGTTTTCAAAAGAATGTAGCTTATACATTTATGCAAGTTTTTTACGAACTTTACACGATTTTTTTCTTATAACGACTTTTTTTTACTGGAGTCGAACATAAGAGTCAGAACATCTAAAAATCTAGAAATCGCTGGTGTTTCTGACGTCAAAAATCTACCTTGTAACCAATCAGATCAACGTGTGATCGTCAACGAGTTTATCTCTGAGTGAGTGAGTGGAGGCGGGGGCTCATTTGCATATTCATAGAACCACGTATACTAAATAAGGCAAGGTACATTCAAGTTATTTTAAGACATTTTTTTCAAGGAAAATACATTTTAAATATGTAATTTTGGTGATCAAAGATGAGTTTTAAGGGATAAAATGATTGACTACAGATGGACTTTAAATAGTTTCAATGTAGTTAGCTACTTTTTACTAGCAGCTTGACGTTGACAACATTATGATTACCTTGCAGCTTGGCAACGACCGTTTCAAAACGGCAGAATTGTGGATGCAAAAGTGTGACTGTCGTCGCTAACAGTGATCACGTCATCTCTTGTTGATGTTCAGCGGGAACCGAACGAGATGCTTGAGTTTAGAAGCACCTTGAGTAGATGACAAAACAAGAGGCAGGGAAACATGACGCAATGGGGGAGGTGTGGGCTCGCATTAATCCACTGAAAGGCTTTTAGCGGTATTGCTTTCCAACGGTGCGCCGGTGCCGAGTCCACCGCCCCCATAATTCCATTTCAGCAGTAATTTAATTTAGTGCCAGAGCTTTTCATTTTGTGAATGAATCCACCCTCCACTCCACTCGGCTGCTCGCTACCGTCCTGCTACAGCTTTCGCTCACCGCGGCGCTCATTAAGCAAACTCATTTGATAGTTTCGGCAAGTGTGACGGAGAATGAAGCCCCGCCATCAACCAAGGGTCTCTTTGGAGAATTACGCTGAGTCATTGAGCTATTCGGGTAATGCATCGGCATCTCCATCCAAAGGACAGCCTCTTCCCCGTCTTGATTAACGCTGCCATAATTTAACTGGGCTATACGTGTCTTTATGCATATTATGAGATGAGATGTTTGCGGGCTGTTTTTATTTTACAGTCTTTTTTTCAAGCTGTAATCTAAACCATGAAACCTTACAGTGAAAGATGGTGTCACTAATAAATAATACCATGGTACTCAGTGTTAGGGAGTACGTAACTGAAAATAGCAATGCTACAAACTTAACTGCATTAAATGTTTAAATAATTTAATAAATAATATCATCTTATAGTTGCACATTTTAAAATAATTATGAAATAATTCTTTGAATGTAGATTTTTTTGCACTTAATGTTAACAAAACATTACAAAACAAAATAGTTTATATAAAAATATATTACTTTATAATGATTATACACTCTATTTTCATATATTATATTTCTACAGTATATGCTATTAATTGTATAGTCCTAATAATAAAATATGTATTTTTTTTTCAAAATGTGTGTATTTTAATTAATATTTTAAATTAAAATTCATATTAATTTTAAGTCATTATTATTTAGTTATTTATGTGGTTTTGTCATTTTATTTCATATTATTTAGGTTTAATTTTAAGGTTGAAATATTCATATTTCTTTAAATTTGTTATCAAGACTATTAAATGTCGATGTGATTCACTAGGATTGGGTTTTTTTGGGGGATTTTCAGTCAGAAATAGAAAAGTTGGCTCTTTTTTTCCTGAACAAATAAGCTCAAATTGACCATCATGTCCAGCTGTTGTGGTGGCTGACTGAAAATCAAAGGCCCTGAATGTCTCCTGTTTGATTGCAGTCCATTTTCTTCCAATCATTGGCCAAAACCGACCATTTTCTTAATCAGGGATTTAAAAAAAAATGTCTGTGTAAATCTCACTGATTATTTTTATGAATACTATATCATATATTTTTGGATTGACTATACGTCTCTCATATTCTACTTCAAACGTGTCCATCTGGCCCAGAGGTGACCGTCCATAACATGGTAACCCGCGAGTCTGTGCACATCAAAGCTCACGGATCAGTCGACCTGCGGGCCGCCCTGACAGCGACGTCCCCCACGCTTTGATTTCTCCTCATTCTGATGAAATGGCGAGTCCAGCTCTGCGGGAGCCCCGGGCTTCAGGGGCAAGTTACACCAATACCAAAGATCATTTGTTGGAGGAATTGTAGCCTGAATTCACGCTTGACCTACAGTACAGACACGAAACACGCCACACTACTCAATGTTCAGGTGTGGGGGGGGTTTAAAGTCACCATGAAATCAAATTGACAATTCTCTTCTCTGATGACGAGGGCGGGGCAACCTGTCACTCACATGAGATCCACCAATAGCAAACCACAACCATCCAATCAATTCCCCACGGACAAAATCAAGCCCCGCCCGACATTTGTTCTTGTTCCAGAAACCGTTTCTCTCAGATAGACTTCAAAGTAGGGAAGATAAAACTAGCGCAAGATCCGTTTAATGCCGACTTTAAAGCATGAAATCAAAAATTGCCTTATAATTGTGTTGGTTTAAGGTCAAAGACGTTTTTTATTAAGCTTTAAAAAACCCAACAGTTGCAAGACAAGATGCATCACTCAAAGCTTGTACTGTATTTCGAGACTGAGAGTAATTGTCCAGAAATGTATTGTGGAAGGCTGTGAATTTGTAGCGGTTACTGTTAGCATGCTAAATCAAAACCCCTCTACAAACACAACTCAACATTTACAGCCTTAGCACCGCTTCTAAAAATGTTAAAGCTAAAAAATGTAAAAAAAAAAAAAATCTCATTAGTAAATGTAAATAAATAGCAAGCTGGTTGTTGAAAAGTCAGTCATCCTAACCAGAGCCATAGAGAGAAAGAGTTGCGACACTCCCATAGACCTCCGTTGTAAAAAATGGCGGCACTTTTAACCGCCTACTTCCGGGATTTGAAGATCGCATTAGTTCCAAACACTGACATTTGTGCGTTGGACCCCATTAGTTGTTCCAGAGGTAACTTGCTGAAATATCGACCTCTTTTGAATTGTCAACTGTCTATATTGTATCAGAGGCCCTTTGCGATGCTTATACTGGTCTTCATTTGTACATGCACAGTGTAATTATTTATATTTTATCTTGGTTGTTTCAACCAATTTTCTAGCATTGCCTGCTTGCTAGTTAGCGCGACTCCGCCAGCTGTGAAGGTAGCATCTAATTAGTTCGGTAATGAATCGCTACCACCTTTATAGCAACTTTTATTTAATTGAATTTTTGGGATATACTAACTTTTCATTTGTTGTTTTGAGTGAAGCAGCTTGTGAGAACAATGCTGGACCTCTAGGATTGTTATGGCCATCACCAGTCCTGTCTGTTTCATGGATCGCCTGCCCCTGATGGTTTTTGGTTTTCTTGTTCACACACACATTAACACAAGCACACATTTGTGTTGTCTGTCATTGTTTAATAAAAAATATTTTATTTGAAAACCTTCATTTGTATCAGTGAAATTCGTTTTTAATCTGTTATAGTTTGGACAATGTGTATGGCTTAATCTTAAAATTATATTCTTAGTCTTAACATGATCATGTTTCACGGTGTGGTCCTGGGGGTGGCCACTTTCATCAGAAGAAGTGAGCTAGCTTCTAAGCGAATTCTGAACGGACCGCCACGGCAGACCTCTGCGTGATCACGAAGGTAACGTTAGGCTAATGGCTGAATCGGAATTTATAAGCAAAATCACGGGAATCAATAGCCTAATACAGCCCAGTTGTGCTAAAATAAATATGAGACGTCCATCATCAGATGAATTATATGGAAAAGTTAAGTTAGAGCCGCTAAAGCCAGTGCTACTACCCATGCGAACATGAACACTAAGCTTTTCCCTCCTTTTTACGCCTAAAACTTATCTAATGGCGCTTTTCCATTACCAGTACCAGCTCGACTCGACTCGCCTCGTCTCGTCTCGGCTCGGCTCGCGTTTCGCTCCGTTTTCCATTGCATATAGTACTTCCAGAATAGTACCTGGTCGTCATAGCGACGCGACACACACCCGCTACCCACACACACAGGACAATGGAGGAAATCGAGTGTATGCTGTTTTACATAATATTAGTAATGGGTATATCACACAATCTCTGGCAAAACTATTAAAAAATTTCTGGGTTATTCAGGATACTCCGTCTGGCGCGTGCAATAATGACGCAGTGAATAGTGACGATTATCTCTGACCAATCAGTAGTCTGCCGTGTGTCACGTCACAGTTTAGTATCGCCTCGGCTCGCTTAGAACCTCGCTGAAGGTGATAAGAAAAAAAGTACCTGGAAGCAGGTACCGGTACAACTTTTACACAGTGGAAAACCAAACAAAGGCGAGTCGAGGCGAGCCAAGACGAGCTGGTACTGTGCAGTGGAAAAGCGCCATAAGTAATATACAGTACCTCGTTGCCTCTCCAAATGCAAAACTGACATTAACAAAATGCAATAACAGCTGAAAAAGTACTTGGGTGTGTGTTTTATTTTATATTTTCCATTCAATAATGCAATCGCTGCTGTCTGTCCCATAGAAGAACATGACAGCGTATGTTTTGGAACTATTGGTGTCACAGTGTCTGGTTTATGTTCCTTGGGTCACCACTAGATGTCCTCCTTCCCCACGGTGTCCATCACACTATTGAACTACATTTCCCACGATCCTTGTCTTCTCATTGCACTCGGCTGGTTCCTTATCACTGATCATTGCACTCAGCCAATTCCCCATTATCATTGTCTATTCCCTGTGTATTTATACCCTGTCTGTTTTAGTATGTGTCACGGAGTCCTTATCTATTATCACGCCACTTTGGAGTCCTGGTTTCTTGTCTGTTCTTGTTTCATGTTTGGATTGATCTTATGGTTTTGACCCCTGCCTGGACTGTTTGTGAGTACGGATTTCCCCGATAAATACACTTACTGCATTTGGATCTTCTCCCTTGTCTCATTGAGTGTGGATCGTGACAATTGGGGCTTACATGAACCATGTGACAGCCATAGCGGCGACATCAATGAGTGTCGCAACTCTTTCTCTCTATGGCTCTGATCCTGACCAATCTTTATTTTAAGTCCCCCCCAAAAAAATGTGTCCAACATTTGTCTGTGTATTTTTTATGCTATCATTAGCTTTGCAACATGCTAAGTCTATTGCGAGTCAAGTCGTGTGTACTTCATGCAACTACAGAGTTGCTGCCTATGTAGAGTATTCCAAATTACCCAGTTATGATATTTAATCTCAGTTATGCTCCCTACTGTGTGTAGGAAGTAGAGCAAGACAGCTCACTAGGTTTAAGAACACATCCATTGTGTCCAAAGTTGAACACAAACTTGAGGAACTCTAACAAATTTCAAATCTTGGAACGACACGTCACTGATGTGGGCTTAATTTGCTGAGATGCTAGTGTCAACAAACGCTGAAGATAGCTAGTCAGATTGTTAGCAAGAGAAGGGCCAATTTTACCTGGCATGTGACCTCAGGCGGCAGGAGATAAACTAGACCCGGCTCAGTCATTAGAGATTCACCAGGGCGTTTGTGTCAACAGTTGGACAGTGTGTTTCACAATTATTTCCCAGCATCCTCTTGGGTGGGGGCGAAATAAAAAATATGCCATTTTTGGGATGTTTATGGGCTGTAACATTTTTAGACACTTGGTCTAAAATTATATTTTCCTAGAAGGCCAGTAGGCTATAATGATGCTCAACGCAGATAAACAGAAAATAATAGTTTTGCAGTACAATGACAGGCAAAGTCTTCTATATTAGATCAAATGGGAGACATCTTTAAATCATTTATTTCTATGGCAATCTATGGAAATTAAATTTAAATTAATGCGTACTACATTATGCTAATTTGAGACAGATGGGGAACTGATGTGTTTTCTCAGCTATTAACTCGACCAGCGTGTGGCCCATCAGGCATTAGATCGCCATGACAAGGTCTGTGTTCACTACATTTACACCATATCCATCTGAAATAAAGCATAATGACAGGTCATATCTTATAATCTATCTGTGTATGTGTTCCGCACTACTGTCCGGGGTGAAGTAGGTCACTCTCCGCTTTCAGCGCTACCATTAACAATCGCGCGTCTCTTTACCTCAGCGTTCAGGGTTGTCGTGCTGCCCGTGGGCAAAGCTGCATTAAAGCTTTTTATATTTCATAGAAACGGCTGTCGGAGGGGTAATGGAACCTGGTTGACATGCTCGAGTACAGACAGAAGCGGATAAAAGAGTGTACTTTACCTACCTCAAGTTTCCCGTTTTAACCCAGAGGAGCGCTCGATCGCCAGAGATAATATAACGACGTTGACAGATGACTGATATCATCATCTTCAGTGTTTTTCCACCTGATGAACGATAAAAAAAACTTCCGACATCCAATCAAAATCCACTCGACATTAAAGAGCGCGAGTTTTTAAAGAGGCAGATGACGTAACTGCAGCGCGCAACTTGTCCGTTGGTGTGTGGATGATATCAAAGTCCATATCTAAAGTCTTTGACAGAACGGACACTTTCACAGAATGCGATGACGCGTTTTTACAGCTTATAAAGTGAATCAAGGTTTGTTTATTTAAACATTTTCTCCTTTTTTAGTATTTATTTACAATTATATAGTGTTTCTAATACAATGGCTGAAGGATTGACGGCAAATTTGACATTTCTCTCTTCTGAACCAGGTAATCAATCTTTATGTATTTTTTTCCCTCTTTAGTCTATTGTGGATTTTTTATTTAGCTTTATTTCCCGTTTCTGTTCACCACTATAGACGTTTCCTCAACTATGATGATTTCTGTGAAAATGCGAAAAGCGTCCATTTTAGCGATTTACTGTCTGGTCGATTTCGGTCTGATGATAAGGGTTAAAATCATAATCTCGGCACCATTTGTTTTTGCTGTTGGGATCTGATAAAGCGTTTGGACCTGGAAACAGGGATGCATGCTGTCAGACTTAACAAGTGTTACTCATTATAGCCATTTTTTCAGCTATCTTTCTAGTTGAAAATGGACGTTTAGTGGCCTGAGACCTAAGTAAATGTTCCCTCTAGCTTCTAGTATCGCCATAAATGACTCTTCAACCGTACTGACCTCAGTCAGTCGTTCCCATCGTCTTTTGTTTGACTCAGTGTGAAGGTCACTTTCATCTTCCCGTGTTTTCCAGGATCCGTCAGAGGCGTGAAGGCCGCCGGCCACCCGACCGGCTTCAACCCACCCGGCGTGTCAGAGCGAGTTTCCCGAGAGCTAGCGAAGAGCCCGATCAGCACCCGCAGGCACATCGGCTTGACGTGTGTGTAGAAGAGCGCCGTAATTAAGTCCGTCCCGTGACAGGGCGAATGAGGTTGAAAAGCCTCAACCTGCCAGTGACTTCCCTGTGCTTTTGAAATGGAAGTTGTTGCGTTTAGCTCACCGTTAGCTCGTTATGAACAATTTTGCAGGGTGACATGCCAGAATTCTGGAAGGTTAATGAAAACAAGATAACAGTTTAGATGCTATGTTATATTTTACAAGTACATTTGATTTACAGCTGAAGGCTTTCATTTGTTATTGGTGGAAATGTGAAAAATGCCCCAAATTGGCCGCTGTCCTTGGACTACACTCTGTCCTCTGGGGCTCTTTGGTAATTTTTGACCGAAAGATTTTCCTTTTTTTTTTTTTTTTACTTTTCTTAGCAAGGTTTTGGAACTTGCTATGTTAAAACACACACACACTAAAACATGGACATCATTTGAAAAGGTTAAATGGTCCTGAAAAAACTAGTCACACTTGTCACGCTCCCTGTGGTCGAAAATGGAAATGAATGCGAGACGAATTTTATCTAGTGGAAGTGTTTGGTACTGCAGCCAAACAAATAAAGCTCAAATTAGGAACACAAATTGTTTAGATTTATAAACATAAAAAGCTTTGATTTGTTTTGCAGTTTTAAAGTAAAATTTGTTTTTGAACATATATATTTCATATAAAAATGGAAAATAGTCTTTTTGTGCATTTTTTATAACAATAAACGTAAAATTCTGTAACTTTTTTAAAGTTTAAAACCTTTTTCACTTCAACAATAATCTGCCTAGTGTCGTCTTTGAAAAGAGATCAGACTTAATTCTGTTTACAAAGTTTTACGACAGTTTAAGTTGGAAATAATTGTTTTATGTCTATGCTCTGAAAGTGAATAAATCGATTTTAAATACAGTGTAAATATATTTTTTTATAACAAAAATTTATTAAAAAAAAAGTTTATAACAAAATTTTTTTTTATTAAAAATACAAAATACGAAATAAAAAAACATTATTGAACGTAAATATAGTAAAAAAAAAATCGTACTCTAAATTCTTCATGGACATCCATCAATGCCAGTAAAGAGTATATAAAGTGCTATCATAACCACTGAAGAACCTTTAATATGAATGTAAAAATTGTTTTCAGATGTAAGTGTTATGATCTTGCATATGATAAGCAGCCAAAGCGCTCTCAAGTTTTGATGGTTATGCACCAAATGCCATTCTTGTGCTATAGCTATAGTGAACAGTTGCTATTCTATCAAGTATATCATATTCCTGTTCTGTTTCTGTTACTGACAGCGTGACGGACCTGTGAAGATCAGAGGGATTGTGGGATTGCATCTCTTCAATATTCAATATCTGGTAAGTTTTGACAGCGCTTGTTGATCTTCAAATGCACATAATGGGAAAGTTTGGACGTATAGTTGACTCAGTTATGAATTCCTTGCGCTTCTTTCGTCTTCATTTGACCGACTGCTCATCTGGCTTTTCACAACACAAGCTGTTCTGCATTCAGCGGCGGTTTGGCGGAGAGAAAGTACCTCTCGAGTTTTCAGAGTAAATGGTCTCTCACGTTCTCTTTCACTCTTTTGCATTGATGGCAAGTCTGAAGTGCCTTTTTAGGCGTGGGGAACTTCTGCTCACCGTAATGGATTATTGAAAAGCAGCCTGAGGGCGGTTGTATGAGGGCTTTGACTTGATCGGGTGAACTTTTTTTTTTTCCATTCAGAGATTCAAACTGAGGACACAAAGCAGTGTAATTATTCTGTCTTACGCCTCATTTTAGCTCCTTTTTAAGGGCCGAAAAAGTATAATCATATGTAAATGTTTCTACCTACACCAGATCGGGTTTTGTGCGTCATTGCTAACTCAGAAATAAAATCAAGTACGCAATGCATTCTCATTGTAAAAACATCCGTAACCCCTTGAAAACTGGCTGGACTCCCACTTTGAATCAATAGTTGAATAATTCCTCCGAGTTGAGAGAAATGCGGATTCTAAAATGTTTTTCTTACTCAGTATTTTTGTCTTGTTTACAGTCCCAAATATCGAAATATTCATAAATCAAGAAGCATTTACTAGATGAGTAAAATGACTCAAGATATTATATCTTATTCTCATTAGTTTTTGCTTTAAACAAGCAAAATTATCTGCCAATGGGGTAATAAAAATAATCTTATTCAAATGGAAAACAAGATTATTTTTCTTACCCCAGTGGCAGATAATTTTGCTTGTTTTAAGCAAAAACAAGATATAATATCATTTGATTATCTAGTAAATGCTTCTTGATTTAAAGTCCCCCTGTTGTCAATAATTGTATCCCTTGAAACTCATCTTTAATCACCAAAATGACATGTTTGAAAAAAAATTATTCATGTCTTAAAATATCTTGAATGTAACTCGACACCCTTGCCTCATTTAGTATGCGCGGTTCTATGAATATGCAAAGGAGCCCCGCCTCCTCTCACTCACTCACTCAGAGATCCACTGGTTGACGATCACACGTTGATCTGATTGGTTACAAGGTAGTTTGTGACGTCAGAAACACCAGCGATTTCAAAGCGTGTTTTTGAGACTGTCTTTGGTTCACTGCAGTTTTAAGCAGAAAATACTCAGCAATGCTGTCGACTTATGAACTTACACATGATTTGTCTTAAAGCGTATCAAAAACACCACATAGACACATAAACTACATTAAAATATATATATATTTTAGATATTTGGACTGGAATCAAGACAAAACCACTAAGTAAGAAAAGCATTTTGTAGCGCTAAATAAAAAGTGCGGAGTATTTTGCCGTTAGCTTAGCGACATGCTAACAACAAACTGAATTTGTTTAGCAAACACTCAAATCTTTTCGTCACCTATTACAATGTGCAAACTACTGAGGAAACAATACTGTACAGTCTTGTACACCACCTGCCTGTTCCTGAAAGTCCGTCTGCCCTGATTCCTCCACCGATTAGACGGAAAGATGGACGTGTTCGGGCAAGCTTCAGCTTGTCACGGGCCGTTACAGCGCCGCTCAAAGCTAAGTGTCAGAGAATTGACTCTCTCATGCCATTCGAGAGCCTTCCTTACATCTTTATTCTGACTTTTGTGTGTGCAGAACTAAGGCATGTGTGCTGAAATTTTACACCTTTCGACAAATAAATTGGCGTTTAATTAGCATTACAATTTAATACTTTATGCTGAAATTATTTTTGATGACTTCTAAATTGGCATGAATGGTTGGAGAAAGCGTGTCGCCATGGAAACAGCGCTGGATGTTTATTTATGAAGTGGTCCTTGCTGTGACCTGCCCATAATATCAGTGTAACATTCAGAGCTGCGCGTTCATTATATTGAACCTGAACGCGCCGACGGTGCAAATCAACTGAGCTTGGGGTTTTTATGAATAGGAATGCAAAATACACAACTCTGATCTCTCCACCGGCAGCGTTAGGTTTGACATCATTCCAGACATTGCAAAGCATTCATTCATTATGTAACACTCAAAACACATTTATTCCATTGTAAATAAAACAAGACATACAAATGGATGAATCTAATAAAAACTTTTTTTTTGCATTGTGACATTAATTTCATGACACTATATAATTCATAATTAATTATATATTATATTATTTAATTAATGTATTAATATTTGTATTACATTTAAAATGTTATAATATTATATTAACATACAAACATATAATCACCCACACACACACACACATATATATATATATATATATATATATATATATATATATATATATATATATATATATACGTGGGCTATAATTGCATAATCTTAAAGATAAAATAATGTTTATGTATTTATTAATATATTATTCGTTTCATTTTACATAATAAAATGCATGCATTTTATAATTGTATTTATTATATTTGTATTACATTTAAGATTATAATTTATATTAACATTTTATATATATATATATATATATATATATATATATATATATATATATATATATATATATATATATATATTGTTAAAGATTGTTAAAGATTGATTAAAGATTCATTTTTGGATTACATTAAAATGTAGTAATATTTATATTAACATATCTAAATATTAATATATAATATTAACATATTTATATAAACACACATATAAAATATATATATACATATACTACATATATATATACATATATAATAATAAAAATATTTGTAAAATATTGACATTTTGTTCACTTTCTTTCAGCAACACTGGTGTATTTATAGTTATTTTTACTATAAATAAATGTTTTTAAGAGATTTGTTCATTCATTACTGTTTTAAACGGTTTTAAAGCCAACAACCGTGCACATCTCTGTCTGCAGGGTTGAGGTTCAGTTGAGCTGTAAATTAACTAATTAGCTGCATAATTGGCCGAATTAAAGCCGCAATCAGTAAAGCTTTTTCTGTCAGAGGTCCTCCAGGTCCCTTAAATCAGCCGTCGTTCGGGACACGGAGAAGAAGACAAACCTGCCCAGCCGAGCGAGTAATGACTTGAACCGCATGTAAGAAGGTCTGAGTAAAGCAAACAAAAGCATCTCGATTAGCGGAGAGAGCTCTTCATATTCTGTAGGGCTGTGCTTTTGAAGAACATCGTGATTATGGTCTGTTCTCCTCCCGCTGTGCCGAATCAGGTCACCTGTTCTTCAAGACGCTCTTCAGGTTTGTTTTGTGTCTGAGTTTGTCCTCTTGAGGATTGGCCGAGACGTTCTGGGGTCTCCGGGTTCGTAGTTGGGGTTGTTTGAACATGCAGTTGTGACCAGCACTGAAATGGCCGCTTTTAAATTTAATAGACATGTGAGATGGGAGTCGAGGTTTGGATGTACAGACGCTCTAAATAGAGGTTATGCATGTGACGTCACCGTGACTGCGGTTGCACACAATGAGTGGCAGAAACACTGAGAGGCAGAAACACTGAGAGGCAGAAACACAGGGGCAGAAACACAGGGGCAGAAACACTGAGCGGCAGAAACACTGAGTGGCACAAAGACTGAGTGGCACAAAGACTGAGTGGCAGAAACACTGAGTGGCAGAAACACTGAGCGGCAGAAACACTGAGGGGCAGAAAGACTGAGGGGCAGAAAGACTGAGTGGCAGAAACACTGAGTGGCAGAAACACTGAGCGGCAGAAACACTGAGCGGCAGAAACACTGAGCGGCAGAAACACTGAGCGGCAGAAACACTGAGTGGCAGAAACACTGAGTGGCAGAAACACTGAGTGGCAGAAACACTGAGTGGCAGAAACACTGAGTGGCAGAAACACTGAGTGGCAGAAACACTGAGTGGCAGAAACACTGAGCGGCAGAAACACTGAGCGGCAGAAACACTGAGCGGCAGAAACACTGAGCGGCAGAAACACTGAGCGGCAGAAACACTGAGCGGCAGAAACACTGAGCGGCAGAAACACTGAGCGGCAGAAACACTGAGCGGCAGAAACACTGAGCGGCAGAAACACTGAGCGGCAGAAACACTGAGTGGCAGAAACACTGAGCGGCAGAAACACTGAGCGGCAGAAACACTGAGCGGCAGAAACACTGAGCGGCAGAAACACTGAGCGGCAGAAACACTGAGCGGCAGAAACACTGAGCGGCAGAAACACTGAGCGGCAGAAACACTGAGCGGCAGAAACACTGAGCGGCAGAAACACTGAGCGGCAGAAACACTGAGCGGCAGAAACACTGAGCGGCAGAAACACTGAGCGGCAGAAACACTGAGCGGCAGAAACACTGAGCGGCAGAAACACTGAGCGGCAGAAACACTGAGCGGCAGAAACACTGAGCGGCAGAAACACTGAGCGGCAGAAACACTGAGCGGCAGAAACACTGAGCGGCAGAAACACTGAGCGGCAGAAACACTGAGCGGCAGAAACACTGAGCGCAGAAACACTGAGCGGCAGAAACACTGAGCGGCAGAAACACTGAGCGGCAGAAACACTGAGCGGCAGAAACACTGAGCGGCAGAAACACTGAGCGGCAGAAACACTGAGCGGCAGAAACACTGAGCGGCAGAAACACTGAGCGGCAGAAACACTGAGCGGCAGAAACACTGAGCGGCAGAAACACTGAGCGGCAGAAACACTGAGCGGCAGAAACACTGAGCGGCAGAAACACTGAGCGGCAGAAACACTGAGCGGCAGAAACACTGAGCGGCAGAAACACTGAGCGGCAGAAACACTGAGCGGCAGAAACACTGAGCGGCAGAAACACTGAGCGGCAGAAACACTGAGCGGCAGAAACACTGAGCGGCAGAAACACTGAGCGGCAGAAACACTGAGCGGCAGAAACACTGAGCGGCAGAAACACTGAGCGGCAGAAACACTGAGCGGCAGAAACACTGAGCGGCAGAAACACTGAGCGGCAGAAACACTGAGCGGCAGAAACACTGAGCGGCAGAAACACTGAGCGGCAGAAACACTGAGCGGCAGAAACACTGAGCGGCAGAAACACTGAGCGGCAGAAACACTGAGCGGCAGAAACACTGAGCGGCAGAAACACTGAGCGGCAGAAACACTGAGCGGCAGAAACACTGAGCGGCAGAAACACTGAGCGGCAGAAACACTGAGCGGCAGAAACACTGAGCGGCAGAAACACTGAGCGGCAGAAACACTGAGCGGCAGAAACACTGAGCGGCAGAAACACTGAGCGGCAGAAACACTGAGCGGCAGAAACACTGAGCGGCAGAAACACTGAGCGGCAGAAACACTGAGCGGCAGAAACACTGAGCGGCAGAAACACTGAGCGGCAGAAACACTGAGCGGCAGAAACACTGAGCGGCAGAAACACTGAGCGGCAGAAACACTGAGCGGCAGAAACACTGAGCGGCAGAAACACTGAGCGGCAGAAACACTGAGCGGCAGAAACACTGAGCGGCAGAAACACTGAGCGGCAGAAACACTGAGCGGCAGAAACACTGAGCGGCAGAAACACTGAGCGGCAGAAACACTGAGCGGCAGAAACACTGAGCGGCAGAAACACTGAGCGGCAGAAACACTGAGCGGCAGAAACACTGAGCGGCAGAAACACTGAGCGGCAGAAACACTGAGCGGCAGAAACACTGAGCGGCAGAAACACTGAGCGGCAGAAACACTGAGCGGCAGAAACACTGAGCGGCAGAAACACTGAGCGGCAGAAACACTGAGCGGCAGAAACACTGAGCGGCAGAAACACTGAGCGGCAGAAACACTGAGCGGCAGAAACACTGAGCGGCAGAAACACTGAGCGGCAGAAACACTGAGCGGCAGAAACACTGAGGGGCAGAAACACTGAGCGGCAGAAACACTGAGCGGCAGAAACACTGAGCGGCAGAAACACTGAGCGGCACAAAGACTGAGCGGCAGAAACACTGAGCGGCACAAAGACTGAGTGGCAGAAACACTGAGTGCCAGAAACAATGAGCGGCAGAAACACTGAGCGGCAGAAACACTGAGCGGCAGAAACACACACTGAGCGGCAGAAACACTGAGCGGCAGAAACACTGAGCGGCAGAAACACTGAGCGGCAGAAACACTGAGCGGCAGAAACACTGAGCGGCAGAAACACTGAGCGGCAGAAACACTGAGCGGCAGAAAACTGAGCGGCAGAAAAACTGAGCGGCAGAAAGACAGCGGCAGAAACACTGAGCGGCAGAAACACTGAGCGGCAGAAACACTGAGCGGCAGAAACACTGAGCGGCAGAAACACTGAGCGGCAGAAACACTGAGGGGCAGAAACACTGAGCGGCAGAAACACTGAGGGGCAGAAACACTGAGGGGCAGAAACACTGAGGGGCAGAAACACTGAGCGGCAGAAACACTGAGCGGCAGAAACACTGAGGGGCAGAAACACTGAGGGGCAGAAACACTGAGGGGCAGAAACACTGAGCGGCAGAAACAATGAGGGGCAGAAACACTGAGCGGCAGAAACACTGAGGGGCAGAAACACTGAGGGGCAGAAACACTGAGCGGCAGAAACACTGAGGGGCAGAAACACTGAGCGGCAGAAACACTGAGGGGCAGAAACACTGAGGGGCAGAAACACTGAGGGGCAGAAACACTGAGCGGCAGAAACACTGAGCGGCAGAAACACTGAGCGGCAGAAACACTGAGGGGCAGAAACACTGAGCGGCAGAAACACTGAGGGGCAGAAACACTGAGCGGCAGAAACACTGAGGGGCAGAAACACTGAGCGGCAGAAACACTGAGCGGCAGAAACACTGAGGGGCAGAAACACTGAGCGGCAGAAACACTGAGGGGCAGAAACACTGAGCGGCAGAAACACTGAGGGGCAGAAACACTGAGCGGCAGAAACACTGAGGGGCAGAAACACTGAGCGGCAGAAACACTGAGGGGCAGAAACACTGAGCGGCAGAAACACTGAGGGGCAGAAACACTGAGCGGCAGAAACACTGAGCGGCAGAAACACTGAGCGGCAGAAACACTGAGGGGCAGAAACACTGAGCGGCAGAAACACTGAGGGGCAGAAACACTGAGCGGCAGAAACACTGAGCGGCAGAAACACTGAGCGGCAGAAACACTGAGCGGCAGAAACACTGAGGGGCAGAAACACTGAGCGGCAGAAACACTGAGCGGCAGAAACACTGAGGGGCAGAAACACTGAGCGGCAGAAACACTGAGGGGCAGAAACACTGAGCGGCAGAAACACTGAGGGGCAGAAACACTGAGAGGCAGAAACACTGAGCGGCAGAAACACTGAGGGGCAGAAACACTGAGGGGCAGAAACACTGAGGGGCAGAAACACTGAGCGGCAGAAACACTGAGCGGCAGAAACACTGAGCGGCAGAAACACTGAGCGGCAGAAACACTGAGCGGCAGAAACACTGAGGGGCAGAAACACTGAGCGGCAGAAACACTGAGGGGCAGAAACACTGAGCGGCAGAAACACTGAGCGGCAGAAACACTGAGGGGCAGAAACACTGAGGGGCAGAAACACTGAGCGGCAGAAACACTGAGGGGCAGAAACACTGAGGGGCAGAAACACTGAGGGGCAGAAACACTGAGGGGCAGAAACACTGAGGGGCAGAAACACTGAGGGGCAGAAACACTGAGGGGCAGAAACACTGAGGGGCAGAAACACTGAGCGGCAGAAACACTGAGCGGCAGAAACACTGAGCGGCAGAAACACTGAGCGGCAGAAACACTGAGGGGCAGAAACACTGAGAGGCAGAAACACTGAGAGGCAGAAACACTGAGGGGCAGAAACACTGAGCGGCAGAAACACTGAGGGGCAGAAACACTGAGGGGCAGAAAGACAGCGGCAGAAACACTGAGCGCAGAAACACTGAGGGGCAGAAACACTGAGCGGCAGAAACACTGAGGGGCAGAAACACTGAGGGGCAGAAACACTGAGGGGCAGAAACACTGAGCGGCAGAAAGACTGAGCGGCAGAAAGACAGCGGCAGAAACACTGAGCGGCAGAAACACTGAGCGGCAGAAACACTGAGGGGCAGAAACACTGAGCGGCAGAAACACTGAGGGGCAGAAACACTGAGCGGCAGAAAGACTGAGCGGCAGAAAGACAGCGGCAGAAACACTGAGGGGCAGAAACACTGAGAGGCAGAAACACTGAGAGGCAGAAACACTGAGCGGCAGAAACACTGAGGGGCAGAAACACTGAGGGGCAGAAACACTGAGGGGCAGAAACACTGAGCGGCAGAAACACTGAGCGGCAGAAACACTGAGCGGCAGAAACACTGAGCGGCAGAAACACTGAGGGGCAGAAACACTGAGCGGCAGAAACACTGAGGGGCAGAAACACTGAGCGGCAGAAACACTGAGCGGCAGAAACACTGAGGGGCAGAAACACTGAGGGGCAGAAACACTGAGCGGCAGAAACACTGAGGGGCAGAAACACTGAGAGGCAGAAACACTGAGGGGCAGAAACACTGAGCGGCAGAAACACTGAGCGGCAGAAACACTGAGCGGCAGAAACACTGAGGGGCAGAAACACTGAGGGGCAGAAACACTGAGAGGCAGAAACACTGAGAGGCAGAAACACTGAGGGGCAGAAACACTGAGCGGCAGAAACACTGAGAGGCAGAAAGACTGAGGGGCAGAAAGACAGCGGCAGAAACACTGAGCGGCAGAAACACTGAGGGGCAGAAACACTGAGCGGCAGAAACACTGAGCGGCAGAAACACTGAGGGGCAGAAACACTGAGGGGCAGAAACACTGAGCGGCAGAAAGACTGAGCGGCAGAAAGACAGCGGCAGAAACACTGAGCGGCAGAAACACTGAGGGGCAGAAACACTGAGCGGCAGAAACACTGAGGGGCAGAAACACTGAGCGGCAGAAAGACTGAGTGGCAGAAAGACAGCGGCAGAAACACTGAGGGGCAGAAACACTGCATTAGTTTTCAGCATGAATGCCGTGAAAAGCACAAAATACACATCTAAAATGGAAAAGAGCTTTGAGATTGACTGTACAACTAGATTTGAAATCTATATTGTATTTATATTAAGCGTTCACATGCAAATTTGCTTTATATGTTTTGAAATCAGGCACAAATGTCAGAAAACCCGATTCAATGTGTGCATGTCAATATGCACAGCAGCTCTTCTGCCACTCAGTCCGGCTGAGCGAGTGTGTGACATCACTGCAAAGTTAAGTGACATAAAAAGCGAACCCTATATTACTGACCAGGACGATTATGAAATGTGTGGTGATATGCAAGCAGAAATGACCTCAAAGCAAAGTGAAGCATAGCAAACATTTCTGTACTAACACCATCTTTGTTTTATAGATACGTGGGAGTGGATCGTGAAGGAAAAGCAGCAACACGTGTCCATCCGGCATGTGATTTCCCACAATGCACCTCTCGACGCTCCCGCTCCCGTGTGATTTCAGGGCACAATCACTCACAGCTTAACTGCATAAACTGCAGCTCCACGCCAGCTGTTTCCTACATCTCCTGGAAACACCCCAGATGGCCGGGCGAGAAATGTGAGTCGTGTTTGATGTGCTGCAGTCATAAAGCATGATTTCACACCGGTCGAGTTTCCACGACCTCCCCCTGCTGTCGGCCCATCCGACCGAGCCAATGCTTGCTGTAACGAGACTCTTTAACAAACAAGTTTGCGGTTTATAAACGCAGGCCTGCACATTAACGCTTGACGAGTGGACTTTGTGAAAGAACAAGTGAAAGCCTGATTAAAACACAAAAAATAAGTAGAGAATCACCAAAACATAAGAATGAATCTGATTTTATTATCTAGTGTATGTGGCGAATGATAGTGGATAATAATATGTATAATGTACTGACGGTAAAATCTGAAACAAATAATTTAAGTCACTTACATTTTAGATACAATATTATAAACAACTGCCTCATTCCTGAACGAATCAGCCGTTTGAATGAATCCACTCAATGACTCACTCAATGATTCACTGAATGATTTAGCGTTTTGAACAAATTGGTTGAGTGCAATATTCAATGACTCATTCATAAACAACAGCCTCATTCCTGAATGAATCAGCTGTTTGAATGAATCGACTCAATGATTCGCTGAATGATTCTGCGTTTTGAACAAATTGGTTGAGTGCAATATTCTATAACTCATTCATAAACAACAGCCTCATTCCTGAACGAATCAGCCGTTTGAACGAATCGACTCAGTGACTCACTCAATGATTCTGTGAATGATTCAGCGTTTTGAACAAATTGGTTGAGTGCAATATTCAATGACTTATTAATAAACGAATCAGCCGTTTGAACGAATCAAACGAATTGACACTCATTCACGGTTTAGTTTCTTCATGTTTAAAAGTGTCATTCTTTCCAACATTTCTCATTTGTATATTCAAAAAAATATTTAAAAAAAAATCTCATAACATTATTTTTAGCGCAGTAGTAATTTTTCAGTGTAAATTATTGAATTTGATTGGTAATAGTGTCTCATTATTCTAACTGAATTTATTGATCAAATTTAAGAATTTCAAATGAAAGATGAAGCATACATTTAATAAGATTAAGAAAAAATGCCCTCTGGGTAAATATCACAAATGTGTCCCTGGTCACGAGTCGCACGGGTATATCTGTGGCAATAGCCAACAATATGGGTCAAAATTATCCATTTTTCTTTTATGCCATGTTCCATGAAGATATTTAGTAAATGTCCTACCGTAAATATATAAAACATGTATTTTTGTGAGTGAATGCAGCACAATCGTGAACATAAATGCACAACTTTAAAGGAGATTTTCTCAATGTTTAAATTTTTTTGCTCCTCAGATTCCAGATTTTCAATAGTTGTGTCTCGACCAAATATTGTCCTATCATAACAAACCACACATCAATGGAAAGCTTATTTATTCAGCTTTCAGATTATGTTTACATCTCAAATTCAATAAAAAAAAAATTACCCATGTGACTGGTCACAAATATGCCGACTTAAATATGTAAAAGTTGACAGAACACTGATGATATTATTGCTTCAGAATAAATTATATTTACAAATATATATATATATATATATATATATATATATATATATAATAATAATTACCAGATAAACAACTTTTTTATTCAGACAATTGAACGACTGATTTCGTTGTCTGAAGGACAAACACATGACAGGGCTTATTGTCGGGCCCTGTATAAATGTCCGAGAGGTCCCGCTAGCTGAACACAGACACAGAGAGGTTAGGGTTAGTCTGACATCATCAGAGTGAGTATCAACAGCTGCTCAGAGCCCATGTCCCCCGTCCGGGCCCTTATCTCCGGCTTTTAGGAAGTCCCCGCTGTCTCTGCTGGAGACGAGATGTCACGCTAGCGTTAGCATCGCTGGCCAGCCGGACCCCGGGAACAATCGCTGTGCTCGTCCTCAGGGCCCGGAGCCTCGCGGCCCGCGGCGGCTTCTGTTGGCGGGGACCGGAGCCTATCGGCCGGGACAGATGTGTGGAGCGTCTCCTGCGGGGCCCGGGGAACCACACGCTCTCAGGAAGATGAAGATGCTCTGCTTGTGAAGGTAACAGGTTCACATTATTTACTCGATAAATCTCGTTCTGCTTCATCAAACTGGGTCAGTTATGAAACTCACTTCAGTTTTCACGCTATTACTATTAGCTATTATGCTATTATGAAACAACATATTTCATAATAATAATTATAAAACACAATCCAATAATATGTTATTTATATATTTATTATTATAAAAATGCATTTTGTTGCTTTTGAAAATTTTGATTAATTTAATGTAAAATTTTATATTATTATTATTTTTATTATTATTTCAGATGTAATCTAAAACGACAACAAAAAACAATAAGTTTTATAATAATAATAATAATAATAATGAATAGCCTATGTTGCTGTAGTAAGTTTTACAAATTTTAAGTTTTAAATTGTTGGTATATTCATTGTTTATTATTTTTACTATTATTATTTCAGAAAATTTAAATGTAAAATTACATCAAAACAACATTCAATATTTTATAATAATAATAATAATAACAATAAGATATAATCCAGTAATAGATTTAATTTATATTATTATTATTATAACTTAAAATGCATATGTTGCTTTTAGATTAATTATGTTAATTTTTTAATGTAAAATGTTCCTTTATTATTATTATTATCATTATTTCAGATGTAAAATATTAGTAAAAAACAACAATTTCTATAATAACAATAAAGCTTTAGAAATTTTGCTGTTGCTTGTTTGTAATTATTATAATTTTTTAGAAGATATCATCTAAAATTACACCAAAACAACATTTACTGTTTTATATTAATTATAATAATATGTGCATATGTTGCATTTGTAATTTTAGATCAAATGTAAGCATATTTTAACTTATATGCTATTACTGTTTGTGTTATTGTTATAAAATATATAATGCAGCTTATGTTGCTTACTTTTGTTGTACTTTTAGATTAAATTTAGCTTGGGTCGCTGACGGTGAGTAAATGATTTTGTGTGAATTTATTCCATTAACTTGATCTCCTTCGCACACGGATCATATCCGGTTCCTCACATGTTCCCGGAGTGCTTCGCTATTCTGTCCAAGTCTCCGAATATGATTGAAAATCCACCAATTGAGCAGGTGTCTCCTGAAACCACTCTTTCTTATGAATTTACTGGTTAAGTGGGTTTGCCAGGCATGACAGTAGTGGTTTTCCCGTCCTCTCGGGCGTAATGGATAATTCCGAACCTAGCGGTTTTTAATATTGCATTTCCGATATTAAACACTTCGTCAGCTCACTGCCTGGAGGAGAGACACTACTATGACGGATGATAAAGTTTCCTGCTGGTTAAAAATGCAGGAGACGGTGTCTAGAAGCGAGAGGTGACGTGTTCAGGCTTGCACAGTCCATCCTCAGGGGTCTGCTGTTCAGATTAGGCCACGGTCCGTGTGTGTGTGTGTGTGTGTCCACCTCTGGGGTTTGAGATGTAGTCTTTGGGTCCCGCTGAGGTAAGCACAAGCAGGTCGGGGAGATTGGATGGAGTTATTGTTGGAGTGCTTCATTGTTTAGACGGCTAATAAAAGAGTGCACTCAGCTGAAAGGAGCGGGTCATGTTGCTAATCAGGTGTGAACAGCTCCCTCTTTCTCTTTAAAGGGGTCCTGTAATGCTAGTTTACTGTAAAATGAGCGTGTGTGTGAAGTTTTAGCTCAAAATACCCCACAGATATTTTTTTATAGCATGTTAAAATTGTCACTTTTTGAGGGTGAGCAAAAACGTGCCATTTTTGTGTCTGTCCCTTTAAATGCAAATGAGCTGCTGCTCCCGGCACAGTGGGCGGAGCTTGAAGAGCTCGCGCGTTAGAAGCTCCGATTACCTCAAACTTTTAGCCTTTTATGTTCAAACCTATTTCACGACCGTAAAATGTGACTGATTCGTACGAATTCGTACGATTTCTCTAAACCCCAGTGACGGTTAGGTTTAGGGGCGGGGTCAGAGGTAGGTTATTCGTACGAATTTATACGAATTGGGCAACTTGTAAAATATGTACGATTTAGCAAAAATCTTACAAATTCAAACGAGGTTCTATGAATTCATACGAATTAGCCACCTCGTAAAATTTGTACGAATTGTCGTGAGATCGGGTTGGTTCAAACCGGAGTCAGACAATGATGCAGAGAATCAAGAAGAAGTTACAACATGTAGAAGAACAGGACATTTCTGAATGGTTAGTTGATTAATTTATGTAGATTATGTGTAGTTATCTTCTAGTCACTCATATTCTGTCATGATAATCAATAAATCACGTTCCCGGGGGGCGGGGTTTATGTACATTATAGCAGCTCAGTGTAGTCCCTACCAGCCGTTTGTTGTAGTCCTTAAAAAGCTTTTTTTTTTTAAAGAAAATATCTCCCTTTGCTTTGAACTTTGAGCGTTGTAACTTTGCAGATGTTGTTTATGATCAAACAGCAACATTACACACTAACTACAGTTAGAAAAGTGAAATCATAATCAACCACCCCTTTAATATGTACCAGCTAGTCACAAAACAGGCCTGATAAGTACTTCAGTCACACCTTTAAAAAAATATGCGAGTTATTGCGCTAGATAACAAAATATCACACAAATTGTCTGTAAATGTGATTTTCACAGTTAGCTAACGTTTTCTGATTGACTTTTCAGACAGCTGGTGATTCTTAATTGATTTATGAAGTCAATTCCGCTATTACACACAATCATTTATCATTACTTTTTAGGTTGAAATAATGGCATTTCTTCATGAGATTCACTGAAGTTCACTAAAGCTTTTAAAGTCACCGTGATAAGTAGCATGCTAGCTGAACAACCCACTCTATATCACAATTAAAGTATGGAAAACACAATAAAAGCCACTTAAAGACATTCACCTTTATGATTGCGTCACGCATGTGCTTTGTATTTTTAGCTACCTGCCCTATAATTGCTAGTTATGCAATGTGTACTTTCTTTGAGAACGTATATATATAATGTAAAGCTAGCACTCCAGAACCTCCGCCTGCCTCCCGTATAACACTTCTCAAGCCGTAGCGAACGCGTCAAAGGTCAACTGACTAACCAACGGGACGACGAGGCGTCACCCGAACCTCCTCTCAGTCCCTTGGATCCTTCTCATCGAGTGTTTTTCTCAACTCCCACGACGGCGAATGTCATCTCCACTCCTGCTCTCTGACTCGGTGTTGTGGAGCAGTGAGACAGCGAGTCATTAACGCGAGCGAGGACTGGGACACCTGTGTGGCGCTACGGACCCGCGGTGCTAATTGGTGCAACAGCGACTCATAAATTAGAGGACAGGGTGAGGGTGTGAAGGACGGATTCAACAGCTCTGGCCTTTCGCTGAGACTTTCACGCTGCATGAACGAGCCAATCACTGCGAAGCACAGATATGCGTTCTGAAACGAAACGTTATGATAGAGAGACCAGACCTCCTCTCAGTCCCGTGGATCCTTCACTACATAAAACAGATAGATGGATGGATGGATAGATAGATAGATAGATAGATAGATAGATAGTCAGATGGATTGATGGACGGATGGATGGATGGATGGATGGATGGATGGATGGATGGATGGATGGATGGATGGAAGGATGGATATATAAAGATGGATGGATGGACGGATGGATGGATGGACGGACGGATGGATGGATGGACGGATGGATGGATGGATGGATGGATGGATGGACGGACGGACGGATGGACGGATAGATAGACGGATGGATGGATATAGATAGATAGATAGATAGATAGACAGACCGATAGATAGATAGATAGATAGATAGATAGATAGATAGATAGATAGATAGATAGATAGATAGATAGATAGACAGATAGATAGACAGACAGACAGAGAGATGGATGGATGGCTGGATGGATGGATGGATGGATGGATGGATGGATGGATGGATGGATGGATGGATGGATAGATAGATAGATAGACAGATGGACGGACGGACGGATGGACGGATAGATAGACGGATGGATGGATGGATGGATATAGATAGATAGATAGATAGATAGATAGATAGATAGATAGATAGATAGATAGACAGACAGACAGACAGAGAGATGGATGGATGGATGGATGGATGGATGGATGGATGGATGGATGGACGGATAGACAGACAGACAGACGGATGGATGGATGGATGGATGGATGGATGGATGGACGGATAGACAGACAGACAGACAGACGGATGGATGGATGGATGGATAGACAGACAGACATATAGATGGATAGACAGACAGACATATAGACAGACAGACAGACATATAGACAGACAGACAGACAGACAGACAGACAGACAGATAGATAGATAGATAGATAGATAGATAGATAGATAGATAGATAGATAGATAGATAGATAGATAGATAGATAGATAGATAGATAGATAGATAGATAGATAGATAGATGATAGAAAGGATTGTATGGCAGAAAGAGTCTCATCAGTGTTAGTTCTTCACTCTCTCTCGTGTCGTTCTGAACACTGATCAGAGATGTAAGTGTAGCGGCACTCGAGGGTCATTACGAGACGAGGCGTCCTCAATCAAACCCGTGACCCGGTAACACCGCGAGAGAACAACTAATGATGCTGTTCACACGATTACTTCCATGTTCTGCACAGGAAAATGTCATGCTAATAATATTTCACCTGATATAGCAATTCTCTACGCCTCTTAATCTCTCACAACAAGGGTTGTTATGAAGTAACCCGCGAGAGAACGTGCTGGTTTTACCACGGCTAACGGTGATATAGGCACAGGAGTAATAATACTAGACACCTTTAGGGTAACACCTTACAATACGGTTCATAATTAACATTAATTAATATATTAACTAACATGAACTAACAATGAGCAATATATTTGTGACTGTTTTTGTTAATCTTGGTCATGTTAGTTAATAAAAATCCAGCGGTTCATTGTTTGTTCATGTTAGTTCACAGTGCATTAAATAATGTTAACAAGATTTTAATAAAGTATTATTAAATGTTGAAATTAGCATTAACAAAGATGAATAAATGCGGTATAAGTGCAGTTCATTATTAGTTTATGTTAACTAAAAGTTGTAATTAATGAACCTTATTGTAAAGTGTAACCACATTTAATAATAATAATAAAACAAGTTATTATTACTAAAATATTTTTGTTATTAATAATAATTATGACTATTATTATCAAAATATTGATAGTTATTTAAATGTGGCTCATCCAATCAGAGTGGTTTTTAATCATATCAATGTGAACTCATTTTGAACTTTCTTTCTCTTGGAATGTTTGACATCAGCACAAACGTCGAGATATGAAAGATGATGTTATGAGATCGTCATGACGACCAATTAGAATCCATTACCAGGAACAATGCGCGGAGTCAAGCGCTCGGCAATTAGTAGCGTGCGGTAATTAACTCTGAGCTATTCTGGACGGATGCCTGCTGCGAAATCATGCAAATGTTTTTCTTCATTAATAACGGAAATGATCCCAGAGGTGTGTTTATTTTTCCTTCACGCCATCATCACGCGCAGTGTGTTCATGACGTATACAGTGTGTGTGCTTTCACAGTACAGCTTACACAGCGAATCCGGTCATTTTACAGTTGCATTGCAAACTATGGATGGATGGATATAGAAAGATGGATGGAGATAGATAGATAGATAGATAGATAGATAGATAGATAGATAGATAGATAGATAGATAGATAGATAGATAGATAGATAGATAGATAGATAGATAGATGGATGGATGGATGGATGGATGGATGGATATAGATAGATGGATGGATGGATGGATGGATGGATATAGAAAGATGGATGGATGGAAAGAAAGAAAGAAAGAAAGAAAGAAAGAAAGAAAGAAAGAAAGAAAGAAAGAAAGAAAGAAAGAAAGAAAGATGGATGCACTCTAAAAAATGAGTTGTTTCAACCCAATTTTGGGTCAAATATGGACAAACCCAGCCGTTGGGTTATATTTTTTTAATTACATTTTTAACCCAACGTTTGGTTTTGTCCATATTTGACCCAAAAATGGGTTGTAACAACCCAGCATTTTTTAGAGTGTGGATGGATGGATGGATGGATATAGAAAGATGGATGGATGGATAGAAAGAAAGATAGATAGATAGATAGATAGATAGATAGATGGATGGATGGATGGATGGATGGATGGATGGATGGATGGATGGATGGATGGATGGATGGATGGATAGATAGACGGATGATAGATAGATAGATAGATAGATAGATGGATGGATGGATGGATGGATGGATGGATGGATGGATGGATGGATAGATAGATAGATAGATAGATAGATAGATAGATAGATAGATAGATAGATAGATAGATAGATAGATAGATAGATAGATAGATAGATAGATGGATGGATGGATGGATGGATGGATGGATAGATAGACGGATGATAGATAGATAGATAGATAGATAGATAGATAGATAGATAGATAGATAGATAGATAGATAGATAGATAGATAGATAGATAGATAGATAGATAGATAGATAGATAGATAGATGGATGGATGGATAGATAGACGGATGATAGATAGATAGATAGATAGATAGATAGATAGATAGATAGATAGATAGATAGATAGATAGATAGATAGATAGATAGATAGATAGAGATACGAGATCAGTTATTCCTCGGGTCACACAGTCTTCTGTGCGTTACATCTAATGCTCTCGCAATCACTCGATCCTGAAGCCGAACCAGAAGAATTCAGCAGACACTGCACTAATGGCTCCAGGGCCGAGGTTCTTGACCTCTCGAACAAACATTCAGATCTTCTATTTGTACATATTTTCTTCTACTTCATCCATCAGTCTCTGTTTAAATTGCATCTTTTGTAGAGCTCTGAGAGGATGAGGGTCACGGACAGAGCAAGAGGAGACACACGGAAACTCGTCCGCAAGAAGCTTTCTGAAACCTTTTTAACACCAAACGAACTTCTGTGAGAGTTGTGCGTGTATATCAGGGCTCCAGACTGCGACCCAACGGTGGCATTTTCCGACCTTTGTCCCGCCGGATCCACTGAATTTAGTTACAAATCACATCAGATCAAACAGCGCTGACGTGGGAACCAGGAGAACATTGTGCCATGAAGTTCTAGAAGTTTCCAGTCCACAAATCAGCAACATTCAGCATGGGTTAATGTAGCGACGCTCACTGTAACCATGGTATTGTGGCAGAAATACTCACGTTTAATTATTCATCTCAGGGTTCGCACAACCTTTTGAGAGTGAAATTTAAGAGCTTCACACTTTTTCAAGCACTACAAAGCGTGAAATATTATCCAGGTTTAATGTTATTTTTAATGTGATGAGTTTTAAAGCTAAAATTTTAAAGATGTAGGAAAACTAACACTTTTATTCATAGAGCCATGAAATCACTAGTAGTATAACCAGTAGATGGCGGCAGAGGATCCCTTGTTGACTTATTAGCCATTTCCACTCCCTAATAAATGGAAAAATAGTAGAAAACAAATGAAAAAAACTAAAGTTTTTTTTATAAATTGTGACTGAATTTCACAGAGAGCAAGAAAAGAGCACTTCTGTGAAAATATCTGAAGCTGTCGCTCAGTTCGGTTTGATACTATAGTACAAGAACAGTTTTGCATTTAATAAGAGTGGAATATTAAAAATTTTCCTATAAAAAATACGTTTTTTTTCACATTACTGTTTTTATCTGGATCTCAATTCAAGTCCAGTGCTTTACTGTCAAATTTCCAATAAACAAACATGTAATATTATTAGTAAGCGTACTTATTAATGCAAAACAATAGTAATTTTATGATTAAATTAACTTTATGATTATAAATCCCCCAGCACTACCAAATCAGCTTTTTTATGTATTGTACCTCAATATAAATGTAATGTAGGGTTTTTCAGCACCATTTCCGTTCACAGATTTAGTGGCTTCCTATTGGAGCGAACCACCTAGCAACCACCCAGCAACCAAATATCGTCGCCCTGGAAACCATCACACCACCCTATCGTCATGGCAGCGAGTTCAGAAAAATCTTCAGAAAATATCCAAATCTAGTTTGTGTCTGTGATGTTTAATTCAGCCGCTGCATGTTCGCTCCGGGAAACGCAGTTGAGGAGATTCTGAGAAGAGATTTGGCGTACGCTAAACTAGAACACGACCGCGCTTCTGTCTGGATGCTTTTCCCTTTGTTTGTGGCAGTAACGCTCACTGATGTCTTCTGAGGGACCGAGTCTGACTGATCAGGACAAGTCGAGACAGCTCAGTGTGTGTGTGTGTGTGTGTGTGTGTGTGTGTGTGTGTGTGTGTGTGTGTGTGTGTGTGTGTGTGTGTGTGTTGATGTCGAGTGAAGGATCAGAACAGCAAGTGTCTGTGTTCAATATCTGGACTACAGTGTGGGTATTTTTAGAGCACGTTTCCTTTGAAGAGACGAGAATGAAGTCTCTCTCTCTCACTCACACACACACACACACACACACTGAGCACATCCTCCGCTTGCTAACACAAAACACGTCTAAAACATTCCTGCATTTCAGTGTGTTCAGTTGTACGGCCTTGTGTTATTAGTGGAGAATATGGAACATAAAGAAATCGATCATCCACATTATTTACGTGATATTTACTGCATTATATACGGTATTCATGCAACACGAGCAGAATAAATCTGTGTACATCGTGTACAGTCGATTGTCCCATTGAACTGAACGTTGAGATACAACGCTGCCTTTATAAAACAGGATATTTGCACAAACCTACAGTTATTACACTGTAAAACAAATTGCTTCCTTAAATTAAGTACAATCAACTTGGATGTTTAAGTCAGTTCAACTTAAATTACATTTAACTGATAAAAAAATTAGTTGGATCATAAAAAGTTGATTATTTTGATGAGTAAAGCAATTTAATTGTTTTTACAGTGTTGCTGTTTTGAAAACGAGGCATCAACTGAATTATGTGCATCAAAATATACACATTTAAATATGATGAATATTAAAATGACCTCTACATCAGGGTTCCCACGCCTTTCAATCAATTAAAGGGATGTTTCGGAGTAATTTCAATCTAGGGTCCTTTGCACTTCCGTGATTTGGGAAAAGCCTGTAAAAGTCCTGGCAGAAAGCGATGCATGAGGATGTAGTGTAGCGACGCCCAGTTCCAGGAATGCACTAATATTTTGTTGGTAGTGCCAGTTTGCAACAATTACTAGTTAACACATTGGGCCCTATTTTAACAATCTGAAACGCAAGTATAAAGCGCGAAACGCAAGTTACTTTGTGGGCGGATAAATGACTCTTGTTGCCGACGCAAATCTAAAATGTGTCGGTCTGAAGTCGCTTCATTACTCATAGGTGTGGTTTGGGCGTAACGTGAAATAAACCAATCAGAGCGTCCTCTCACATTCCCTTTAAGAGCCGGCGCGCTTGTTCCACGGCGGATTGCTATTATAACGGCGGGTTTGCCAGCGCACGCCAGGAGCGGTTCACAGCCGAGGAGACCGACGTTCTCGTCAGGGCCGTAAAACACAGAGAAGTGACATTGTATGAGGATGATGGAGAAACACACACAAATTAGCTTCGGTTAAACAGGCGTATAATAATTTGGGTAAATGTGTAATCTAGATTTATGCATATTGTTTTCACATCTTCACGGACACAACAATGATTTCCCTCGTGTGTTAATATGTTTCCTTGTAATAATGTATGATTTGCAAAAATAAAAACTGCTGTGTCTGTTTAGATTAGAGAATCAAAGTGTGTGTGTTGTTCACACGCTACATTACGGCCAAGCGCGCGCCCTTAAAATAGCATATGACTAACGCGCGGCGCCGCTGTCTTTAGACTCGGTTTCTCCTGGTCAGCGGCGGAAGTGTTTTCTGAAACTGTAAAAAAGCACCAGGGAACGTTTGCGCCGGAACACGCTCCTCTTTTCGCTAAACCACCGCCGCGAGCGCAAGTTCATTCCCTAATTTACCGGCGTGCGTCTGTGGAGGGAAAAGTCCGCTGTGCGCGGGTGCAGAATAGGAATGATACATGCGTCGGTGTACAAAGTCAATTGCGCTGGGTGCAAGATAGGGCCATAAGTTGTCAACACTTAAAGAAATTAATAAATGGATATACCAAAAAAACGTTTTCAGCAACACCGGGTGATCGTGCGAGACTTTTACGGGCTTTTCCCAAATCACGGAAGTGACCTCGACGTCCGCGTTAGCGGTAGCATAAGCCATCAGGCAAGTGTTATTTAAATAAACTCCTGATGTACTTACACACTTTCCAATGCCTCGTTTTATGAGTGAAGAACTTATTTGTACTACTGTAGAAGTTTGGTGCCATCCTTGGCATTATTAGTGCGGTAATTTACCAGATACAACCTTGGATTTATTAGCGCCCGCACTGAGACATTCGGCTGATATCTCTAAATAATCTCTAATTTTAATAATGTTCGACCGAGGGGAAAAAGCTTCTGGCGGGTGTTCGGCTCGAGGTCATAGTGCAAAGCACCCTAGGTTGACATTACTCCCAATCATCCCTTTTTTGCATAACTTTCTCACTTTTTAAGAACCATTCTATAGATTTTACACTTGCAAAGATCAACTCCATTATGCAATGAAATATCTCCCTAGTGTCACTGTAGTAAATGAGGCCGTGATGTATCTCATTTTAATATTCATCGCATATTTAAATGCATGGACAGGACCGTAGAGATTTGTCATAAAACCAGACATTCCAGAGTAAAATGTTTTTTTCTTCTTCTTCTTCTTTTTTTCCATCCTCGTTCTTCATTATCCTCGTCCTGCGTGTGGCGTTTGATTGAGGTGATGAGCCTGAACGGAGGAATATTCTTTGAGCTCGTTCTCCATTCATTTCCTAATTCTTACACTTTTCATCGCATTCAGCGCCACTGCCATTGAAGCCGCAATAATTCTATTATGGAGACAAAAGCCAGACATCCGTCAGGAAGACGGTGAATGGGATTGTGTGGAGATTTGAATTAGAAAAGAGGACGTCACCTTCTATTATATCTTCATATTGTTTGATTAATGCTATTTATAGTAGATGTCGATTAACCTTATATGGAAACACAAGTATATAAAGGAGGATGTTCATGGGGGATTCTTTACTTTTGGATATTTAGTAGGCAAACTTGTAAAACTACTTCTGGTGGATTTGATGTGTGTGATGGTAATTACAGTAATGACATTTCTCACTTTTTATTGGAAAAGTTGGATAAGTCTTGCATATCAAGTAACTTTAAATTTTAATAACAATAAAAAACTGATGGTTTCTGAAGTAAACTAACTTATACTGTACTTAACCGATTGAGAAAATAGTGGTAATGACACCTAATAAAGTTAAAATTAAATATATCCATGTCCATCATAACCAAATATGAACTTGTTCTTTAAAACAATTGTTCTCGTGTTCACAGAACGGTAATGATGGTAATATATATATATGCATTCATTATTATTGTATTGTAGAATAAATATTGTATTAATTATAATTTAGTATACATCATTTTTGTATAGCAAAAATAAATATAGTCAAACCCAAATGTATTCAGACTTCAACATTTCTCACATTATCACAGTTTATTCGCTATAGTTTAAAAAATGGGAATAAAATATGACAATAACTCAGTTATGAACTGATATTTGACAGGTTTTGTCCATCCTTCTGTTAGCCTGTCTCACACATGAATTATGTTGAATATCTGTCAGCTGGTAAATTTAACTACACAATTAGATAATACCAGTTTAGCTCAACCAGTGACCAAGCAATGCTTCATTGTGTTCAGTGTGTGTGTAAAAAGAGCATTAGCAATTACAGACAAAACACTGAAGAAAACATGATCAACTCAAAGTGTCCCAATCAGTGTTGGTCAAGTTACTTGGAAATAGTAATTAGTTACTGATTACTGATTACTTCTCCAAGAAAGTAATCCAGTTACTTTACTGATTACTTATTTTCAAAAGTAATTAGTTACTTTACTAGTTACTTTACTAGTTACTTTACTTCAAAAACATGATGCACGACCTGAAAATGCAATAAAAGCAGACCTTTCAGCCTAATTATATTCTTTCTGCATATTCCATCATCTAAAATTGAATCAAATTAAACATTCTCTTTTTTAAAACTTGTTTAATTAGTTTCAATATTTTAACTTTATGCACATTGCATCAACCAAAAATTTAATTAAATGCAACAGTCTCAGACTTGAAGAAAATTGTTGAACATTTAACCAATTTCTGCAGAGTCCACCATATTTTAACGAAATACACAAAGTCCTTCTTCTGTTAACTTATATTTCTGCATATTCCAGCATATAAAATGCAAATATTTTTGTGTAAAATCCTCTATTCGATTAGATTCAAATAAAATACAGCAATAAACTAATTAAAATGAAAGTCTCTCATGACTGTATTCCAAATTATTAACAGTTACGTCTTTTAACATTAAAGAGCAGATTCGTTTTGTTTTTGTAAATCGTCAGACATGTTTTACCATTTCATGGAGTTTTCATTTGTAGAAAGCCTTTCTTTAAAGTGAATTTCGTTTTGTATAAATTGTATCTTAATTTTAATAAATATTGCATCAACCAATTGCATGTATTTAATAAATAAAAAGCAAATATAGCAGACAATATAATAACCGTGCATTGAGGCAGTAGCGCGCCGCGTTCACTTGTTAAAAGCCTTTCTTTAAAGTGAATTTCGTTTTGTATAAATTCAATTATTTTTGTATCTTATTTTAATAAATGTTTCATCAACCATTTGCATGTATTTAACAAATACAAGGCAAATATAGCAGACAATAACCGTGACATGGAGGAGCCGGCGCGCCGCGTTCACGTTCACTTTCATTGTTAACTAGAGCGCGCACCTCATAAATGAATGAAACTCAGCGTAGGCCTATGTCTCATGATACATTAGCATTAAATATCTTTGCTGCATTCTTTCTAGAACAGACAAGGGCTTTCTCGCGGCTCGCATCAGCATTTACGGATGATGAGTTTTGTGATGCGGTTGCGGATTAAATAAATAATAGGCTACCCCATTCGCGCAGCTCTATCGATAACAACATTGAACACTAGGCTACACAAATAGTATTTTTTATTTTTATTTAGGCGATTAATTTTCCATAGTTACATAGGAGGTGCCGGATCCAATAAAAAGGTTCCGTATCCAACGTCGGGCGTGTTCCGGCTCAAATTAAGCCACGACTCACGAGACAGTCTAACGAAACAACATCACAGTAACGCAGTAACGCTGCCTCCTTACGGGAAAGTAACAGTAATCTAATTACTGTTTTTGCAATTGTAATCCCTTACTTTACTCGTTACTTGAAAAAAGTAATGGGATTACAGTAACGCGTTACTTCTAACGCGTTACTGCCCATCACTGGTCCCAATCATATTTGGTCCCAAATGAAGAGTGTATGAAGAGTTTTTGGGTATAATATGTCCCTTGTTAACTTTATTTTGCTCTCCTCACTCACATAAATGAACTCTAGTGTCCTGCACCCGCTAGTAAAAAAATCTGAAAATGATATCTGGTGTCTGAGTAATGCTTGGTTTGACTGTAACCGTCATTACCGTCATGCAGAGAATAGTACAGTTGTTTTAGACCCGGCTTCATGGACACCAGGCTGCACATCATGCGGTCGCAATAAAGCTTGATGAACAGGTAAAGATCCGTATGTCCATAATCCTCCTCCATCTTCACCTGTGATCTGATCTAATGTGTTTTTAGAGTAATATAAGCTGGGTTTAACTGATGATATTTACACAAGTGCTCGTTTTCCTTGAAGCTTCGTCTGAGTGCACGACTGATCTTAGGTTTATATTGCATGTCGGTGTGGTAAAGGTCAGACCTTGATAGCTCAGTGAAAATGGGATCATTTCAATGACTGTACACTTTCAATATTAATGTGCTCCTATCTAAATACACTCTGAATAATAATAATCACTAGATTTATACATTTACTGAAGGATTTGCTGGCAGGAGCCTCTGAATACTTGCTACCACAATGCTAAGGGTGGTTGCTAGGGTGCTCAGGGGGGTAACTAGGGTTATCAGGGTGGGAACTAGGGTGTTTCCATTGTGTTCTGGGGGATTTCTATGGTGTTTATGTGGTTACCAGGGTGTCGGCGGTTACTATAGTAGGTAGTTGCTAGGGTGTTCTGGGTGGTTGCTTGGTGGTTTCTATGGTGCTTGGGTGGTTTCTAGAGTGTTCTGGGCTAGAGTGTACTAGGGTATTCTAAGCCGTTACTAGGGTGGTTCTATGGTGTTCTGGGTGGTTACTATAGTAGGTTGTTGTTAGGGTGTTCTGGGTCATTTCGATGGTGTTCTGGGTGATTACTTCTGGGTGGTTACTATGGTAGGTGGTTGCTAAGGTGTTTTGAGTGGTCACTACACTCTAAAAAATGCTGGGTTGTTTCAACCCAAATTTGGGTCAAATATGTACAAACCCAGCCGTTGGGTTACATTTTTTATTAAAAATGTTAACCCAACGGTTGGGTTCGTCCATATTTGACCCAGATTAGGGTTAAAACAACCCAGCATTTTTTAGAGTGTAGGGACGGGAGTTCTGGGTGGTTATTGTGTGGTTTCTAGAGTATTATGGGCAATTTCTTGGGTACTCTGAGCGCTTTTTATGGTGTTCTGGGCCGAAAAACAACAGTAGGTGGTTGTTAGGGTGTGCTAAGTCATTTCTATGGTCTTCTGAGTCATTTCTATGGTGTTCTGGGTAGTTACAACAGTAAGTGGTTGTTAGGGTGTTCTGGGTCGTTTCTATGGTGTTCTGGGTGGTTACTATAGTAGGTGGTTGTTAGGGTGTTCTGGGTCGTTTCTATGGTGTTCTGGGTGGTTACTATAGTAGGTGGTTGTTAGGGTGTTCTGGGTCGTTTCTATGGTGTTCTGGGTGGTTACTATAGTAGGTGGTTGTTAGGGTGTTCTGGGTCGTTTCTATGGTGTTCTGGGTGGTTACTATAGTAGGTGGTTGTTAGGTTGTTCTGGGTAGTTACAACACTAGGTAGTTGTTAGGGTGTTCTGGGTAGTTACAACACTAGGTAGTTGTTAGGGTGTTCTGGGTGGTTACAACAGTAGGTAGCTGTTAGGGTGTTCTGGGTCGTTTCTATGGTGTTCTGGGTCGTTTCTATGGTGTTCTGGGTGGTTACTATAGTAGGTGGTTGTTAGTGTGTTCTGGGTTGTTTCTATGGTGTTCTGGGTGGTTACTATAGTAGGTGGTTGTTAGGGTGTTCTGGGTCGTTTCTATTGTGTTTTGGGTGGTTTTTATGGTGTTCTGTGTTGTTTCTATGGTGTGCTGGGTGGTTGTTAGGGTGTTCTGAGTCGTTTCTATGGTGTTCTGGGTGGTTGTTAGGGTGTTCTGAGTCGTTTATATGGTGTTCTGGGTGGTTGTTAGGGTGTTCTGAGTCGTTTCTATGGTGTTCTGGGTGGTTGTTAGGGTTTGCTGGGTCATTTCTATGGTGTTCTGGGTGGTTACTATAGCAGGTGGTTGTTAGAGTGTTCTGAGTCGTTTCTATGGTGTTCTGTGTGGTTGTTAGGGTGTTCTGGGTCGTTTCTATGGTGTTCTGGGTCGTTTCTTTGGTGTTCTGGGTGGTTACTATAGCAGGTGGTTGTTAGGGTGTTCTGAGTCGTTTCTATGGTGTTCTGTGTGGTTGTTAGGGTGTTCTGGGTCATTTCTATGGTGTTCTGGGTGGTTACTATAGTAGGTGGTTGTTAGTGTGTTCTGGGTTGTTTCTATGGTGTTCTGGGTGGTTACAACAGTAGGTGGTTGTTAGGGTGTGCTGAGGCGTTTCTATGGTGTTCTTGGTGGTTTTTAGGGTGTTCTGTGTTGTTTCTATGGTGTTCTGGGTGGTTGTTAGGGTTTGCTGGGTCATTTATATGGTGTTCTGGGTGGTTGTTAGGGTTTGCTGGGTCATTTCTATGGTGTTCTGGGTGGTTACTATAGTAGGTGGATGTTAGGGTGTTCTGAGTCGTTTCTATGGTGTTCTGTGTGGTTGTTAGGGTGTTCTGAGTCGTTTGTATGTTCTGGGTGGTTGTTAGGGTGTTCTGTGTTGTTTCTATGGTGTTCTGGGTGTTTGTTAGGGTGTTTGGCTACAAAATGTGGTACTTGGTATGAGCAATAGTATTAGCAAAGTTTAGCAAACAACGCTAATAATAAACATCAGGCAGCTTAATTCGAGTTAATCATGCAGTTTTCTTTTGGTATCAGCTCTTTAATTTTAAGTGACTATTTTTCTGTCTTGTTTTGTTCTCATCTGTTTATTATTTTTGAGTAAAATTCTCGGTTGTTAGCGCCTGACAACCTCACAAAGCGCCAAATAATCACCCCCGACTTTTCAATGCCGCTCACTGTCGGTCTTTATTAGCGATTCCCTCAGCTGAAACTACCCAAATTACACATAATGAAATCCAATTAACATTTGGAGTCAGCAATTAAGTTGCTTTCCAGAGGCCTGATGTGAAAAGGGAGCTTAAGAGGCTGGACGCTTAGCATTAGCGTTAGCGATGTGTCTGCAAGCCCACGTCCAAATGTTTACAATCCAATCAACGGCTCCGGTCGTCCTCTCAGTCAGATCCAAAGGCCTTGTTTGCGGAGTAAATCCTGTCTGACAGTGGAAAGCAGTTTTAGCTGTCCTCTTAAAGCAACAAATCACTCATAAATTATAGTTTTGTCTTTATTTACTCCCTCTTGTGTTGCTCTGAACACGTCTGATGTTTTGATTTTTCTGTATAACACAACATAACTGTATATGGACTACTATTATGGGCTATTTTTAATGGTGATTTTTATTCCTTTTTTTTTAGGTTGTAATCCTCAACTGCAGTTATTTTTTTATAATTTTTAATAATTTCATACTTTTTTTTAACTAATTAATTTGGTAAAATATTTGTAAATCAATTTGATAACATTAAAAAAAGAAAAAAAAGATTATACTGTTGGTTTTATGAAACGGTTTATTTCCAAAATGATTTTATTATAATACTGATTTAAAATATTTGTAATATTAATGTTTAGTAAATTCTTTATTAAAATCAATTTGATAAAATATTACATTCTAAAAATGGTTTTCATTTGTTCCAAACTAAAATGCTGTTATTTTAATACAATGGTTTGTTTATTTATTCAACAATTTATTTTATGTTAAACTTTTCTATGCAGTGGCGTCAGCCAATCGTAACATTTGCCTAATTTAGTGCACATGGTTCTATGAATATGCAAATGAGCCCCGCCTCCACTCACTCACTCACTCAGAGATCCACTGGTTGACGATCACACGTTGATCTGATTGGTTACAAGGTAGTGTGTGACGTCAGAAACACCAGCGCTTTCAAAGCGTGTTTTTGAGACTGTCTTTGGTTCACTGCAGTTTTAAGCAGAAAATACTCAGCAATGCTGTCGACTTATGAACTTACACATGGTTTGTCTTAAAGCAGATTAAAAACACCACATAAACATATAAACAAACGTGATTTTCACCACAGGGGGACTTTAAATTTAAGCTGTCTGCGCGAGCCGCTGAAAAAACAGTAAGGCGCATTGAAACTGATGATTAAAATCGTGTTGAGTAACTGTTGCATTAACCTCCCGAATACTCATTCTTTCAATCAAAATAATATAGTTGCACTTGCAGCCCTGATTCATTATTGCGAGTCGTGTGGAGCAGCATCTCTCTGAAAAAGACAGGCCCTTCCCTTCGTGGCTTTTAAAGTGCATTAGACCTTCATTCCCCGATCCGGCTCTTTCCTCATCTAAAACATGAAGCTTGGCGGGTTAAAAGGCCCGTGCTCCTCTATCAGTCCCTCTCCGGCTCTTTGTTGAGTGGCTCGGCGGGGGAAAAGGGGTTTGATGTACTGACTGGAGACTCTTGAAATCAGCGCGGCCCATCTGATCTCTCGAGCCCCGGCCGGCGAATCCACCGACCAATCAGGAATCAGTATCAGTGCGGACACGACCTTCTGTCTCGAAACGCTGGATTCGTGTTGATAAATAAAGCGAGGCATTGCTGGGAATGAGAAAACGCTCTTTTCTTGGGATCTGGCAAGCGTCCCGGGATTCTGACTTCAGCAGGTATCGGCTCCATCTGGCTGATTCGTGTCTGATGGTATCTGCTCAAAAGGAACTGGTTTATTTAGAGAATACATCAGGACAGCAGAGATGCTGAAGATACGAGGCTGTGAGGGCCTTATCAGGGCTCCGCAGCTCAGTGGGCGGGGCTTGAGGGTGATGGGCCGGGCTTATCAGGGCTCCGCAGCTCAGTGGGCGGGCCTTGAGGGTGTGGGCCGGGCTTATCAGGGGTCCGCAGCTCAGTGGGCGGGGCTTGAGGGTGATGGGCCGGGCTTATCAGGGCTCTGCAGCTCAGTGGGCGGGGCTTGAGGGTGATGGGCTGGGCTTATCAGGGGCTCTGCAGCTCAGTGGGCGGGGCTTGAGGGTGATAGGCCGGGCTTATCAGGGCTCTGCAGCTCAGTGGGCGGGGCTTGAGGGTGATGGGCTGGGCTTATCAGGGCTCTGCAGCTCAGTGGGCGGGGCTTGAGGGTGATGGGCTGGGCTTATCAGGGCTCTACAGCTCAGTGGGCGGGGCTTGAGGGTGATGGGCTGGGCTTATCAGGGCTCTGCAGCTCAGTGGGCGGGCCTTGAGGGTGTGGGCCGGGCTTATCAGGGCTCCGCAGCTCAGTGGGCGGGGCTTGAGGGTGATGGGCCGGGCTTATCAGGGCTCCGCAGCTCAGTGGGCGGGGCTTGAGGGTGATGGGCCGGGCTTATCAGGGCTCTGCAGCTCAGTGGGCGGGGCTTGAGGGTGATGGGCTGGGCTTATCAGGGCTCTGCAGCTCAGTGGGCGGGGCTTGAGGGTGATGGGCCGGGCTTATCAGGGCTCTGCAGCTCAGTGGGCGGGGCTTGAGGGTGATGGGCTGGGCTTATCAGGGCTCTACAGCTCAGTGGGCGGGGCTTGAGGGTGATGGGCTGGGCTTATCAGGGCTCTGCAGCTCAGTGGGCGGGCCTTGAGGGTGTGGGCCGGGCTTATCAGGGCTCCGCAGCTCAGTGGGCGGGGCTTGAGGGTGATGGGCCGGGCTTATCAGGGCTCCGCAGCTCAGTGGGCGGGGCTTGAGGGTGTGGGCCGGGCTTATCAGGGCTCCGCAGCTCAGTGGGCGGGGCTTGAGGGTGATGGGCCGGGCTTATCAGGGCTCTACAGCTCAGTGGGCGGGGCTTGAGGGTGATGGGCTGGGCTTATCAGGGCTCTGCAGCTCAGTGGGCGGGGCTTGAGGGTGATGGGCCGGGCTTATCAGGGCTCTGCAGCTCAGTGGGCGGGGCTTGAGGGTGATGGGCTGGGCTTATCAGGGCTCTGCAGCTCAGTGGGCGGGGCTTGAGGGTGATGGGCTGGGCTTATCAGGGGTCCGCAGCTCAGTGGGGCGGGGCTTGAGGGTGACGGGCGTCACTGAAGACCAATCAGAATCGCTGTTCATTATTTTGGCACCAATTCCACAAAAATGTTTGTTTTTCATTTTTTCTTCTTATGTGTGTTTGTTTTAGGTTTGAATAATTTTATTGTTTTATGTTATTTTGTTTTATTTTATTTAGATATTTTTATTTAGATTATTATTAATATAATTATTATTACTAAACTGAAATTAACTTAACTAAAAAAAAGTATTATTATATTTTTTTATTTTAATTGAATTTATATTGACATTATTATCAGGACCTTGTCTTGATTTCCTATTAAAATCATAACTAAAAATGTTTCATATATTCTTAATTTATTTCAATATTAGTATTTTTACAGTTTAAAAAGATTTTTGTTTTATTTATTTATTATTATTTGTCCTGATGTCCAGTTAAACTAATAATATAACTAAAATGTTTTTTATTACTTTTTTTTTAATTGACTTTGATATTATTATTATTATTTAATTTTGAGATTTAGTTTCAATTAAATTTATATTTTTAATTTATTGTTTTTAGATTATTATTATTAAACTTGATTCTATTATTTTATTTATTTATTTTGAGATTAATATTATTACTAATGTTATTAATTATTGTATTAATTATGTATATATGTTTATATTACACTCACAATTTAAAACTTCAATACTTTTTTTTTCTTTTTAATTTTCATTCCCCTTCTGATGTCAAAAGAAAAGATTATTTAGTTCAGAGAAAATTAATATCACCAAGTCATGCCTTAAAGCAAATCAAAAAATGTATTACAGCACACGCAGTGGTTTTTGGCGAGACTGATTTAAATGACACTACAATTTAGTTAGAAACACCCAGACTGTTCGAGAAGTGAAATTATGGGCAAAGATAATTAGATTTTCTTTAATGCATAAACAAAATAACTAAACGACAGATTAGAAGGTTTTAACTCGACAAACTTGATACCGTCGCTGATCAAAAGCTACAATCGTGTGTAAGACCTGAAAACAAATCTCTGAAAATCTTAATACAGACGCAGCCCTTTCAATCGGCATGAATATCTCAGGTTTTCCTGATTTCCGAGGATTTTTGAGGTGACACCAGGATCACATCTCCTCTTTCCCTTCAGACACCAGAGCGTTCGTCATTAGCCCTCATTGATATTCAACGAGCACACGTTTCTCAGATGAACGCGGATGAAGGATCTATCAGAAAGTCATAACGAATGATAAATCATGCTGTTGTCCTTAGTTTCTGGATGTTGCACGCTTTAATTAGTCTACTTTGGGAGCAGAAGAACATGAATAAAGATGAAAACAGTGAAGTTATGGTGAAGCTCAGGGGCCGTCGGTGGAACGGAGATGCCACTGACATTTTTAGTGGAGTAATTATTGTAATTAATGCTAGATGATGACCTGTACGCATGGGCTTTGAGGCATGGGAGATGGAAATGACTCCGTCGCCAAATATTCACACTCTCAAAAACACTGGGTTAAAAACAGCCCAATTTGGGTCGTTTTCAACCCAAGGGCTGGGGTATATGTAGGACAGAACACATGTTGGGTGAATTTGACCCAGCAAATTGGGTTCTTTATTTACCCCTTCATACTGGGTTGATTCATTTTTACTTAATTCATTAACTTAAATCCTCAAAACTTAAAAAAAAAATACTCCACACAACCACTGTATCACTGCATGATAATTCCTTTATTTTTTATCATACTTTACTGTATAGCATATTTTGAATACATATTGCCTACATTTAAGCTCGTTTAACAAATATTAGAAGTAAAAATTAAACATTTATAAGTAATTTGAGTGTAATTGACCAGTCGTTATTGTCCCGTTTCCACCGTAACAGCGCTGGATCACGTGCCGGATCTCGTGTCGTGTTCAGCGGGGGAACTTCTAACTTCAGACCGTCGCCCTGCGTTTCACTCGTAGCCAAAATATGCCGTGACTGACTCCATAACCTGTCCATTAACAATCAGTGTACAGTTCTGAGATTTTTTTTTTTTACATTTCTAAGCATGTATCTTTTTTTATAAATGTTATGCAAGGCATCAGGCGTTTCCATCACGCGAAAAGATCTACGCGTCACATCGCGGCCCCTATATGTTGCTTTGCATAAAATTAAACGATATGCAGAACAGTAACGTATTTATAGATCAAATAAATACACAAACCTGTATTTTACTGAAGACACGCACCAGTTTGACGGAGCTGCACTGCTCTCTCCTGAAGAGATCTCAAAAAGCCTGCAATAAGTAACTCAACCCCTGGGTTGTTACGTCTGACCTAGGATCTAGGTTACACAGAAACTACCCAAACACTGGGTTGTTACGTCTGACCCAGGACCTGGGTTACACAAAAACTACCCAAACATTGTGTTGTTACGTCTGACCCAGGACCTGGGTTACACAAAAACTACCCAAACATTGTGTTGTTACGTCTGACCCAGGACCTGGGTAACACAAAAACTACCCAAACACTGGGTTGTTACATCTAAGCCAGGATCTGGGTAACACAAAAACTACCCAAACACTGGGTTGTTACATCTGACCCAGGACCTGGGTTACACAAAAACTACCCAAACACTGGGTTGTTACGTCTGACCTAGGAGTTGGGTAACACAAAAACTACCCAAACACTGGGTTGTTACATCTGACCCAGGACCTGGGTTACACAAAAACTACCCAAACATTGGGTTGTTACGTCTGACCTAGGAGTTGGGTAACACAAAAACTACCCATACATTGGGTTGTTACGTCTGACCTAGGAGTTGGGTAACACAAAAACTACCCATACATTGGGTTGTTACATCTGACCCAAGATCTGGGTTACACAAAAACTACCCAAACACTGGGTTGTTACATCTGAGCCAGGATCTGGGTAACACAAAAACTACCCAAACACTGGGTTGTTACATCTGAGCCAGGATCTGGGTAACACAAAAACTACCCAAACATTGTGTTGTTACGTCTGACCCAGGACCTGGGTAACACAAAAACTACCCAAACACTTGGTTGTTACATCTAAGCCAGGATCTGGGTAACACAAAAACTACCCAAACACTGGGTTGTTACGTCTGAGCCAGGATCTGGGTAACACAAAAACTACCCATACATTGGGTTGTTACATCTGACCCAGGACCTGGGTAACACAAAAACTACCCAAACACTGGGTTGTTACATCTGACCCAGGACCTGGGTTACACAAAAACTACCCAAACACTTGGTTGTTACATCTAAGCCAGGATCTGGGTAACACAAAAACTACCCAAACACTGGGTTGTTACGTCTGAGCCAGGATCTGGGTAACACAAAAACTACCCATACATTGGGTTGTTACATCTGACCCAGGACCTGGGTAACACAAAAACTACCCAAACACTTGGTTGTTACATCTAAGCCAGGATCTGGGTAACACAAAAACTACCCAAACACTGGGTTGTTACGTCTGAGCCAGGATCTGGGTAACACAAAAACTACCCATACATTGGGTTGTTACATCTGACCCAGGACCTGGGTAACACAAAAACTACCCAAACACTGGGTTGTTACATCTGACCCAGGACCTGGGTTACACAAAAACTACCCAAACACTGGGTTGTTACATTTGAGCCAGGATCTGGGTAACACAAAAAACTACCCAAACACTGGGTTGTTACATCTGAGCCAGGATCTGGGTAACACAAAAACTACCCAAACACTGGGTTGTTACATCTGACCCAGGACCTGGGTTACACAAAAACTACCCAACCATTGGGTTGTTACGTCTGACCTAGGAGTTGGGTAACACAAAAACTACCCATACATTGGGTTGTTACGTCTGACCTAGGAGTTGGGTAACACAAAAACTACCCATACATTGGGTTGTTACATCTGACCCAAGATCTGGGTTACACAAAAACTACCCTACACTGAAAAAAAGAACCCAAAATTTGACCCAAAAGGCTTAGCCCAGGATTTGGGTAGAAAAGTTTTTCAGTTTGCAGTAAAGTGTCACCTGACTCATGTTGTGGCCTGAATGAAGTGTTCATCTCGTCGTGTTAACAGTGCTGTATTTGTATCCTCTTTGACAGCTCCTGATGTCAGAGCGGCGTGAACATGCTCCGAAACGCCTCTTTTCCCCGGAAGTCGCTCGCGTTTGCAACGACGTGAGGGTGAGTGAACGATGACAGGATTTTCATTTCCAGTGAATGATTCCTGGAAAAAATGACTTTAAAGTCTTCAATATTGCAGATAAGTCTCATAACATGGGCCTCACCCCTAACAAATGTGGATTGGGGAGTCGCACGTAGCCGAGGAACATTTGCCATGGCCTCCTAACAAAGACGGATGTCTCTCGTTCAGAGGAGCTGATGGAGGGCCCGTCAAATTAAGTGAGATCACGGAGGTCTGTTGGCGCAGCAGCAGGGGAGCGTATTTTTTAATAAAAGGAAGAGTGTGTGTTCCTGGAGTGTGTGTTTCCCAGTCTGACAGGCACATGCGCCGTGCTGCGACTGCACGTCTGTTGCGTGGGCTTGTTTCTCAATGAGAGCGAACAGGCTCCCGCTCTATTTGCTGTCCATCTCATCCGCTCTTTGTCATTACGATCCTGGGTTTATTTCCTAGAGGTATTTCTTTTGAAGGGCTGAAAATTCAATTACAGAGCGATCCTTTGATTTGCGTAGCATCTGGGTCATGCCTCTCCGGAAAGGGGTTGGAAAAAGGTAGCACAAAAACGAGAAAAGGAGATTCGCAACCTGCAAAGTACGACCTAAACTTCTCTGAGACGACAATCATTAGCCTGTTTATCAGCGAATTTTAAACGGTAGCTTCCCAAGCTAACTTAAGGCGTGTTCACACCAAGATTGATAACTAAGATAACTATAATATTAATGATAACTATAGCAATAATTATAATGATAACGTTAACTATAACAATAACTACAACGATAATGTTAACTATAACGATAACTATAACGTTAATGATAACTATAACACTAACTATAATGATAACGTTAACTATAACAATAACTACAATGATAACTAAAACGTTAATGATAACTATAGCAATAACAATAACTATAATGATAAAGTTAATTATAACAATAACTACAACGATAATGTTAACTATAATGATAACTATAACTTTAACGATAACTATAACACTAACTATAATGATAACGTTAACTATAACAATAACTATAATGATAACTAAAACGTTAATGATAACTATAGCAATAACAATAACTATAATGATAACGTTAACTATAACGATAACTATAATGATAACGTTAACTATAACAATAACTATAACGATAACTATGATAACTATAACTATAACGTTAACTATAATGATAACTATAAAGACAACTATAAGGATTACATTAACTATAATGTTAACGATAACTATAATTATAACGTTAACTATAACGAGAACTATAACGATAACAATAACGTTAACTATAACTATGATAACTATAATTATAACGTTAACTATAACGATAACTATAACGATAACAATAACGTTAACTATAACTATAATGATAACTATAATGTCGTTATAGCTGTGGTGTGGAATCGCCATTCTTTTAAATGCAGAACTATATCTTTATCGCTAACATGTTAAGGTTTAGCTACTCAGTTTATCTAAAAGTAATGTTTTAAGTAGATAACAGTTACGCTACTGAGAAATTAATCTAGGTTATTAGCTTGGCTTCTCAACACTGGTGTTCACTCACTTCCAGCTAAGACCTATTTAAAAAGAAAACTTTGCCGAGAATGCTAACATGCTAAATTGTATCTACTCACTGGAAAATATACGGTTTCTGAAGCAAATTATATATAGTTACACTACGAGCATAGATACGAGCGTGCTACTAACAAATGTAGATCATTTATTATTATGACTTTAGTTCCGTTCACTCACTTTCAGTTAATACCTAATTACAAAGACACAGCAGAGAAAGAATGCTAACATGCTAAGACTCAGCGACTCCCAGATGACAAATTTTAACGACAACAAACAATGTCTCGAGATGTTTAGTTTGTAGATTAAAAGTTATTATCTGGAGTTATATTGCTGACATGAAATCTTGAGAGTTAGCAAACATGTACACGATATGCTAACAGAATTAGCAAAGAGGAAGCGAAACAATCAAGTTTCACATGCAAAGAAGAGGCTTTAAATCGCGCTAGTTTTGCACCGTTAGCCAAATAAAACGAGTGGCATTAGGCTGTTTGTTTTGAAGGTTATTTGTCAGTGCCATGGAGGACGTGTTTAAGCGTGTGATGCTAGAAGTGGGTGGAGTGAGCCGGCCTGTTTTGATGGATACGGAAAGCACGCTAGTCCCACAGCAATTAGCTTGTTCTCCGCTAGAGCCGAACTGTCAGGCTGATGGAGTCTCTCTGGCCCCGGCTGTCAAGACGTCCTGGCGGAGGCCAAACAAATGCTTCCATCCATGTTTGCTTTGTGTTTGACCTGCTCTCTGACTCCTCTTCACTGGATTGTAGCGCGATTGAAACGCTCTCCTCCGAGGCTTTAGCGGAGCAACGCTAACATCAGCCATGAAACATTTTGCTTTTGTAGTGTTTTGTCGAGACTTTTATTTTCTTGAAGTCTTACAAATCAAACAGATTTATTTGTAAGAAGCATGTTCTACTTGTGGGTGTTTTATTTTTTATGATTATCCAGGGCAGACAACTTTTGAGCTTAGCTTGGAGTGAAAATTATGGATTGGGGAGGGAGGGGGGGGTGTATTTGTTTATTTATTTATTTTATTACAGGTTATGATTAGAGATGCACTGATACTAAATTTACTTTCTTAGCCGATACTGATAGCCAATTATTCAGAATGATATCGGCCGATAGTTCGATTTTTATTAAGGAAAAAAGCTATTATATTCAACTATTTATGTCTAGATATAATATTTACACTCAAATAAAGTTGAAATGTTTGTATGCAACTCAACATAGTTTTTTTATAAACACTTCATGGCAAATTTATTCAGACATACATATATAATTACCAGTAAATAACCTAACTAATGAACACTGGATAACTTTCCTGAGGGAAACGCAGCATTGAGTGATATTGTTCTCAAGCGGTTTTATTGACGTCTTTCCGCGGTTGAAACACAGATTGAATGATTACATGAGACATGATACGGATTTCGGTAAGTTTTACTGTATCGTTCAACATACCTTCTGATGTTCATGCATGTTTTCTAGATATAACTTGTATTAAAGTGCAAGAAAAGACTCGCTGAACTGAAGCGCTACAGCAATCTAACGTCACATTTAAGAGCTTCATAATAGCATTTATTGCCTGAATTTTGTTATAATATGTACAGAATTTGAAAGCTGCGATTTTGTTTCTTACCAGAAGTAACAGAACACAAGCTCTCTGTGATTATTGGACAGTAGACGTTACAATAATGTTTGATGTGGAAAAACTGCAGATCTGGCAACCCTGACTTGAACTACGGGTGACTCAGAGGGTCAAATAAAGTCTGCATTAACGGCGCTATTTTAAACAGTTTTAAAGCGTTATTGTCGTTTTTTAAACAACCGGCGAAAACGAAAATAATAGCTTTAATTGTCCGATACCGATTATTGTCCATTACATCCGTGCATCTCTAGTTATGATAGAATCTAGGGCTGTGCAACAATTAATCGCGATCAATCGCCTCTAAAAAGTTGCATCTTAATCGCAAAATCGCATCTTAATCGCAATAAAAGTTTGTGTTTACATAGTATATGTGTGTGTACTGTGTATAATTATTATGTATATATTTAAGAAATATTTGCATTTATATAGTGTATATATATATATATATTATTTTATTATATATAAATATTTTATAAATAATACACATTTTTCTTAAATATATAAATGCATGATTAATCGCATTTAATCACGATTAATCGTTGCACAGCCCTAAAATCACATTGAATTATAAGTAGTTATGATAAAAATCGGAATATTTGAGTTTAACGTGCTGTTAAAACACTACTCTCCCAAACACTAACCGGTGTTTTCTCTTTCAGACGCAGAATCCAGCCTGCAGTATTAACCGCCCGAGAGCACAAGTGAAGCACTTCATCTGATGGAGGACATTATGTGAGCCTGTTTTCAGATCTTCTGTGAGGACATGGTGTTGAACCACGAGTGTGATGAAAGTGTGGAGACGTCCGGATCTCTGCTTTTTTGAGTTTGGAGTTTAAAAGTGACTCGCTTCTGGCCTGGAAATATGAATTTGTTTGTGGAAAGGTTTCTAGACGAGATGCAAATGTACATTCACATTTCCTTGGCCTCTTCCACACATCCTTTCAGCACCATCTTTTTCAGCACTTTTTTTATATATTGTCATTTCTTGGCCAGAACTTGAGTTGACATATCTATTTATTGATGGGTTTTGTAGTGTAGAGTGCTGTGTAAGTATCGACCCGCTCTGAAGCCTCTCGGTTCTTATCAGCACATAGTGGACGCTGTGTTAGATAAGCTCATATCTGCTAAATCAGACACCGTCGCAATAGCATCCTGCTGGAAATCAATGCCTTAAAGACACTCATCATGTGACCACGACCGCTTGCTCAACATATCCAGCTGAGCGAAGAAGACCCTTTCAAATTCATATCTGTGACGCTATTTCGGGCATTAGTCCTCCTATCTACTTGAATGGGGGAATCCTGAAATCTTAAAAACTGCTTGCCGTACTCACAATTAAATTACATATTTCAAATCAGCAACTAAATCTGACACGAACGATAAAGCGTGTTTCTTCTGCTCAATAGCGTTAAAATAAGCGCATTTTTCAGGCTAGTCCAGCCAATGCACATGTGCAGTCTTAAGTGCTGTGATGTGATGACTTTATTATAATTATAATAATAATAACAATAAAATAATAAAATAATTACATACATTTTAATAATAATTATTATTATAATAAAAAATAATATAAAAATAATAATCATAATCATACAATAATAATAAATAAACAACAATCATAATAAATCATAATAAATAAAAAATATATAATAATAATTTGTTACATTTATATATTGCTTTTCTGGGTACTTCTGGGTACAACGCTTACTAATACGCGATTGGCTCTTTTATTTAGAAGGCGGGACTTATTCCGAAATATTGCGCTTTGCTATGGGAAGACTGGACGTTATAAAAGACCGCCATTTTGAAAACGTTAGAAAATGACACAAACGTTTAGCGATTAAAATGCAACAATATTCAGCTTTTGCACTTTTCAGCAACTCACAAAGGTTTGCGATTGAAACTCAACTTGATTTCAATAGAGTTTGACGACAAAATCCTCTAATAATAATTAAAAGCGATTATTGCGTAAAATAGTCTGTTTTTTGATTGTTAAAGTATAACTTCATCCAATATGTTGATTTATATTATTTTGAGCTTGTTCTGTGAAGTATACATTCTTCAGGCAAAATGAGACTAAACGACTCTAGCCGAAGAAAAGCAGAAGATCTGGTTATTTTATGATGCGTAGAATTTGTAGAAAACTTGTGCAAAAATTATATAGTTATCTGTTTAATAGTCCAGTTAAATAAATACGTATACTACTACTACTAATAATAATAATAGTAATGGATTATTTAAAAAAGAATAAGTAGTAGTAGTCCAGTCAAGTAAATGCATTGCGATTGAAATGTACTACAATATTGAATAATTTTCTGTTTTTTAGGAACCTTAGAAAGTTGTAGGACATCTTTTTTTTTCTGTCACGTATTTCTGTATTACGGTTGCGTTTTTTAAGCTAAGCATAATGACTTTCACACTGTAAGAATGAAAATACACAGCACGTAATATAGGTAATATACACGTAATATTTACGCAATAATAGTTGCGTAAATATTTTAAATATGAATAAATCTCTCCTTTTCGCTCTGTATGCCGTCTTGGAATTTTTTTTTCCGTCATCGCCGCAATGCGAAGGATTTTCATGAACGAGGCTCTGTTTTCACATGTCGTAGTTTACGTGCACTTCTTTCTTAACTAATTTGCAATTACGACAACATTTCTGTTGCTTCCAAAAAAAAGAACTAACATCAGCGATAAATTATGCGCAAATGGAATCAGTTCTCTCAAAAAGTGAATGTATTTGACCCCGGATAAAAATGTTTTGTCAGAAGTCCTTCAGCTTCTCAGGATGTATATTAGCGTGTTACGAAGTCTCCGAGGTCTCCGCTAATCGCCGTACGTGTCCCGCGGTCGGACGTCTCTGGCTTTGATGTTCACCTCTCCTCGTTACGTGTCCCCCGCGCTCTCATTATCATTCTTGCCAAATTACCTTTGAAGTTGTTTTTAATTTTCTAAATTTATGCCCCTTCCAACGCCTTCTTAACAGCTCATTAGGCTACGAAAGCACAGCATCCTGACTAAAACACTGCATAATTAAAAGCGATCGAGCTTCTCAAACTTGTACGGGTGACGGAATTTGACCAAACTGTGTTGTTTTACCAATTAGGCTTTTTTTCCCATGTTCAGCTTTCTTTAGTGTGTAATGTTGCTGTTTGATCATGAAAAAGCTCCAGTTCTTCTCGATATCAGTGTTTCTGAACTCCTGAAACGCCTCCATTGTAGTCTTGAGTTTCTTCCGGGAACGAACACGTCACAAAATTCCTCATTTAAATAATTCATACGTAGAATAAAGGGGCGGGGCCTGGTTGAGTTAGTTAGTAGTGTGTTGAAACTGGCGGTTATGGTAAGGGCGGGGCATTTCCCAAACAAACTCGAAGCGCTCGACCAATCACAACACACTGCTCCAGACGGCCAATCAGAGCACAGTGTGCTTTTCAGAAGGAGGGGCTTCATAGAGACAGGAACTAAACAGAGCGTTACTGACAGACTGGGAAGAGAGGAGCCGCAACAATGGAGAAACAACGTTTTTGAAAACGTAAGAAACCGGTGCCAAAGTTTAATGATTAAAAATGCTAAATTTTCAGCTATTTCGCTAATTTTTAGCTATTCATATAGGGAGCACTAAATAGGAGAAGGTTGCCCTGCAACCTTTAAAGTTCACATATCAAGTGTTCTGCTCTCTTAGTAAGACTAGCAACGTTTTTGAAAACGTAAGAAAATGTAAAAAAAAAAAAAAAATGAACGATTAAAAATTCTACATTTTCTGCTCTTTCGCCTTTCAGCAACTCACAAATGTTTCGCAACTGAGACTGAACTTGATTTTAAGGGAGTTTGGACCTCTGAAATCTCAAAAACTGGTTGCAGAACTCACAATTATAACATATTTCAAATCAGCAACAAAATCTGACATGTACTGTCCCTTAAATTGTGTTTCTTCTGCTCAAATAGTGTTAAAATAAGCGTATTTTTCAGGCTAGTCCAGCCAAGTGCATGTGCAGTGCTGCGATGACTCTACTCAGCGATTGCACTTTATCCATTGCGAGCGCACGTCTGTCTACATATAAAGTATTTTGGGAAGACTGGACGTTAAAGGCCGCCATTGAGAAAAATTAAGCAAACGTTTAGCGATAAAAATGCAAATGATCTACTTTTTCACCTTTTAGCAACTCCCAATTGAGACTAAACTTGATTTCAAGAGAGTTTGACTACAAAACGCTCTAATAATAATTAAAAAACTAATATTGCGTAAAATAGTCTGTTTTTGATTATTACAGTATCACTTGGTCCACTATGTTGGATTTGTATTATTTTTAACTTAGATTCCGCTTTAGATTTGGGTTGAAATGAGACTAAAAGACTCGTATAACCTTCATAAAACTAAATATCGCTGAATAATCTGGTTATTATGTGGTGTATAGAGCTATTCATGCTGATCTCCTATTTGCGTCAGTGAGTTTCCCAGTGCATTGTGGGCCGCGGGCGGTGGGGTTGGCCTTTGAGAGCTGGTTTCATTCAGTCGCTGTGAAAGAAGAGATCATCTGATGAAACATGGACCTGCAGCTGCTGCTGTTGTGCGCTTCACTCGCGGCTGAAGTGTGTTTAGCTGGACTAGAGGTCTGTCTCAAATCTATATCACCGTATCTCACACTAACCGTGGCTGATTACGTGATCTTCTCAGAGGAAATTCAATGCATCTCAACCTTCTGTTGAATAAAATCCCATGGTTCCTTGTGTCTAATTCAATGCTTCTGTCCACTCGGAGAAACAGAGCTGAGATTGTAAAGACTGCTGGTTATAAAAGCCTGAGACTGATCATAATTGCCGTTTCCATATGCATGATTTGGACGAGATACGGCTCACAAACACTCGTGAATGAAATACTTCATGAAAAAACAATTAAATGGCCGCTAAAATGACAAAACATTTTGGAGCAGCGTGGACATTATGATAAACATAAAAATATGTTATTTGTGCTCACAGAAAGAAAGCTGAAGTTTGAGCAACATGAGGGAGAAAATTAGACATTTAATTTTTTGGATAAATTATTCGATATTCGAATATTGTTGATTTGTTACTAAAGTTGTTTGCTTGCACACAGTAACTGGTGTGTTACATGTATAATTTAAATCATTTTTAGTATAGTAGTGTTATATTATAATATGTGATATATTATATTATATATATATATATAATATATCACATATTATAATATAACACTACTATACTAAAAATTATGCAAATGTAATTGTAATTGCATATTATGATAAGTCATCTCTCTCTATATAAATATAGCCTAGATAGATATTTTATATTTATTATATATTATATATATTTTACTATTATATTTTATTATATAAAAAAATGATATACATCAAATGTAACTGCTTTTGATAAGTAACTTATATATATAGCCTATATATATATATATATATATATATATATATATATATACATAGGCTATATATAGGGCTACACACACACACACACACACACATATATATATATATACATAGCCTACACATAGTTTATTTATAGTTTATTATATTAAATATATAATTTAATCATTCGTAATTATAATATTTATAGAGCTAGAAGTAAGTTTACACAAAGAGGTTCTCCATTCAAATAAGAACTTCTCTCTTTTCATAAATTCCCCAAACACTTGCTTGCCTATAATGTTTAATATGCCTGAAATTCCCATTTAATCGTTTCATTTTTTCAGCTAGTGTGTAATTAGGGCTAAATTGAAATATCCTGCTCGTCTCTTAAAGGGGTCATGACATGAGAAACCAAATTTGCCTTGATCTTTTGGTATATAAGAGGTCTTTGTACCATTAAAACGTCCTGCAAGTTTCATAGCTTAAGACGTCCTCCCCATTATAAACGAATCATTTATTTAATCAAGCTCTAAATACAGCTCGTTCTGGATCCATGGTAAGAAGTGACGTCACGGTACGAAGTGACGTACCAGCGTTTGCATATGACCGCCTCCGGCAAAAGACAACTACGCTTTAAGCGCAAGACAACTACGCTCATTTCGTATCGTTGTCGCGCCCGCGCGCCGCGCGCCTCACAAGTGTTCAGTCGACGGACAGCGAGTGGGTCTGTATACAGGGAAAGTACGATGCTGCAGATGTGATGTTCCTGGCTGTGGACAAACTACATCTTTGAATACGCTGCGAAAGATCCAGTCGTCAGGGAAAAATGGATGCACTTTATTTTTTGCGGACGTCTCAGTCACGGCAGTGTTAGTTAAAGCGTTTGTTCTGTACATTTTAAGGATGACTGTTTTGAGCTTTGCCAGAAAACTGTTGCTCAAAGATAAGTCCGTGCCGTCTATTCTGGGCTCAACAACGACGACGCAAACTGTAAGTAATGTATTTAAAACTTTAAATTACTTTTTTAATACGCTGAAAGATCCAGTCGTCAGGGAAAAATGGATGCACTTTATTTTTTGTGGACGTCCCAGTCACGGCAGTGTTCTATACATTTAAGGATGACTGTTTTGAGGAAAAAATCCCAATATGATGCTTGGCTTAGCTTTTCCAGAAAACGGTTGCTCAAAGATAAGTCCGTGCCGACTATTCTAGGCTCAATAACGACGACGCAAACTTACTTTTTACCATGGCTAATATAAACACATTTGTATAAGAGAATCTTGAAAATATGTCGCCTTTCTAGTAGGCCTACATGTGATAGAAAATTAAAAATGTTGCCTTTATCAATGCTGCATCTTCAAAGATGGCCTGTCTGTGCATGCATTTTTGTCCGTGGTACACCCTATCATTTCATTGGAATTAGTTAAATAATGTTAAACTGTTAGCAAATGAAGCTATAGGATAATTATGCAACAATAATCCGTTTTCAAGTGTCTCGGGTTAATTTTTTTTTATTAATTCAAAATAGTTTCACTTTCCATGTGGACACGGGCTGATCCAGTCTTCGTTGTTGTGGTGATGGTTCATTTTCCTCTGATTCCGGCTCAAACATAATAAGGTTTTATCATTGCAAGAGCCATCGCTTCGCATGCATCAGCCGCTATTAAACAGTTGCGCCGAATCCGCAAATGTTCTGGCTGGGGGTGTTAATAATTGATGCATAGGCACTGACGTTAGCCAATCATAACAGTGGGCGTTAACACTGAACTCTTAAAGGGGAAACACCCCCAAAACAGACTGTTTGAATCAGAGGATGAGAAACAGGGTGGGAAAAGGTCATAAATCACTACATTTTAAAAGTTTTTTGTAAAAAAAACTATAGTAATACTATAATTGCACCTAAGGGAACATAATAATAAAATAAAAAAAACCATGTCATGACCCCTTTAAAACACTTAATAGACGCGAAGACGCGCGTCGAAGCCGCTTCTTCTGAATCGCTCGCATTAGGCAATTATCTGACAAAACCTGCTTAATCTGATTAGGCTTTAATAGACAGATCTCCGAGGTTTTGAGAGACGAGCACAAACACAGAGTGGGAAATGCTGAACTTCACATGATTTATTTGGGCGTATTAGCATTATTGTGTAGGAACAAATGCAGCGGCGGCGTATATTCTGCATTAATAGCGGCATTAAAGCCTGAATGTCCCGAAGCGTGTGATAATGTCAGTCTCATACTTTTATTCCGTGCTTTCTCACATCAACACACACCAAATAAGCAGCAGCAGCAGCTCCAGAACATTATTGTTTTCTCCTCACCTCTAATAGGATTTCTGTGGTGTCTGTGGCGCGGTGAATTACTACGAAATAACAACAATAAAACACAAACACACGGACAGGGATTTCCGCGGAGTCTCCACGGGCCCGCGAGTGTTATGAGTGTTATGATGAGCGAGGTCGTTTGCAATATTGGACCTTTCTATCATCCCGCTAGCGGAGAGAGACAGATCTCGCGCAGGGAAAGCCAGTTACGAGGATTGTGTGGACGATGAGGTCATGAGGAAGAGGACCGGAAGGCCTGAATCTGACCGGAAGCTCGTTTGCAATTAAGACGCGCGCGTTTCCAAACTCAAAATTAAGTCATTTTTATGGAATATTGCAGTGTTTATTACTGTTAGGATTTATCGGTGCACATCATGTGCCTCGTGATCTTGAATTAAAATGAGTTCAAAGTTCCCTCTTCAACATCTCTTCTCTGATGACGTGTCTACTGGCGCGAGGGCGGGGCGACCTGTCACTCACATGAGATCCACCAATAGGAAACCACAACCATCCAATCAATTCCCCACAGACAAAATCAATTTGTTCTTTTTACAGAAGCTGTTTCACTCAGATACAGTACCACGATGTGTGTGTGCGTGTGTGCGTGTGTGTGTGTGTGTGTGTGTGTGTGTGTGTGTGTGTGTGTGTGTGTGTGTGTGTGTGTGTGACATATACAAACAAAATCTATTCAATCTAATTATATCAATATTAAAGTTACATATGAAAATATATGTATATGTATGTATTTTTCAATGTTACATATTTTTATATAGGCCAATCTGTGTGTATAACATTATTTATATCATTTATTATAATTAAAAATAGCAAAATATATTCATGGGCATTAAACTTTGGTGTCAAAATTTTTTCACATACTCTATATTTTTTAATTTTTTTTGAAGAACCTGTAATGTTTCTGCAAATATAATGCAGTTCATAAGTTGTTTTATGATTCAAACCCGTGGAAATTAATTTTTCACTCAATCTGAGTTAGATTGAAGTAAAAATTGCACAAATTCTCTCCTAAAAATGAAGGTTTTTGCTACTTTTAGCTGTTTTTTGCTTGTCTAGTTAAACCGGCTGGAGATTAGCTGGCTAGCTGTTCACCCGACTCACCCAGCACCTGAAATCTCTCTTAAATGATATAAATAAATAAAAAAACGAGCAGCTAGTCTAAGGCCGCAGCTAACCACCTGTAGCAGTTTCTGTCAGCAGGGAGGTGATGCTAATGGGCGAGTGAGAGAGATTTAATTAAAACTTTTATTCTCTTGTTTTTTTTCTTCCCGGAGATACTGAAGTGAGGAATAATTAACATCGCTGCGGGAGCCGTTCCAGTGAGTTTTATTGACACGGGACGCGGCTTGCCAGATGTGCTACGGCACAGATGCGCGGCCATGCTAACGCTAAACTGAGCAGAGTTATATTTGCACTGCAATTTTTTATTGTTATCTATTTCAATAACACAACTCTCCAGTGTAAAATCACATCTTTTATGCAGACGAAACCCAGCCTGCGTTGTGTTATATTGAGAGCTGTTGAATTAAACAGTGCAGAAACTGGATTGAACAGGCCCAAAGCAAAGAAAAACACAATTATGAGCGTTTCAAACGCACACAACACAATGAAGCGCCAACAAAGAGAGACGTTTATTCTCAAATACTCTTTTTCTTTTCATTCTGGGAGGTGTAGAGTTGAAGAAAGTAGCTTTATTTTGAATCCATCTTTGAGTTCTTCATGGGAAAGCTTCAAAAGAGCATAAAATGTAGTTGTGAAAGTGAATGTTTGCTAGCAAATGAAATGCTAACGTGTTTAATGTCAAAATTTACGTCACAACCTGACGTATTTCCAGGCTGGAAAGACAAATAAAGATGGCAGCCATTTAATTCACTCCAATGAATGGCTTTCTCTTGGTATTATAGAGCTGCTTGAGTGAAACTAACCAATTGATTTCTGAGTCTGAAAATATATCCAGACATCACAAGGTTTTCAAAGCACTTCTTTTCCTTGTTTCTTTCTTTAATCAGCCGGCTATCATTCTCAGAAGTCGTTTTATCATCTTGACCTGCTTTATTTTTCATGTTCAATTGGGTTTCTCTGAAATATCTCAATACATCAGACGGAGTCAAGTGAAGCGCGGGGGAAACTGTCCTTGAATTAAAGCACACAATTAGCTGTGTTTTATCTAGCTTTTAATGATTTGCTTGTGGATTGAAGCTGGTTTATTTCCGTCCCTCTGGGCTCCGTTGGCGTTACGGATGTTATTTGGCCCTTGGCCTAAACAAGCTCCGGGACCCCTGGAGAGAACCTGAACTCCACGTGAACCGTTTCTTTAATTGAGGCGTTCTAGAAGAGAAAAAATGCCTGTTTAAACGCATTGGTTCGGTGATTGATTCATTTCTGTAAACCATTCGTTTAAAGGGGGGTGGGGGGGGGGGGGGGGGTTGAAATAAGTCTCTGATGTCCCCAGAGTGTGTGTGTGAAGTTTTAGCTCAAAATACACCACAGATATTTTTATATCGCATGTTAAAGTTGTCACTTTTTGAGGGTGAGCAAAAACACCGTTTTTGTGTCTGTCCCTTTAAATGCAAATGAGCTGCTGCTCCCGGCACAGGGGGCGGAGCTTCAAGAGCTCATGTCCTTAGCAGCTTTGATTACCTCACACACACACACACACACAATGAACATTTCAAAAACTTTTAGCCTTTTATGTTCAAAGATGCAGAGACTCAGGAAGAAGTGACGACATGTAGAAGAACAGGACATTTCTGAATGGTTAGTTGATGAATTTATGAAGCTTATGTGTAGTTATCTTCTAGTCATTGATTAGCATATTCTGTCTTGATAATCTATAAATCGTGTTCTGTGGGCGGGGTTTATGTAAATTTTAGGGTTGGTGATGTCACTAACCCGGGAGGAATGTCGTGTAGTTCCTACCTGCCGTTTGTTGTAGTTCCTAAAAAGCGATTTCTTTAAAAGCAAATATCTCCCTTTGCTCTGAACTTTGAGCTTTGTAACTTTGCAGATGTTGTTTATGATCAAACAGCAACATTACCACACTAACTACAGTTAGAAAAATGAAACCATAATCAACCACTTCTTAAAATCCATCTGTTATTATTATGTTCAAATTCGCAGTATTTTTTCATAATTCTTAGCAACCTTCGCAACTGTATAGCAATGTGTAAAGCACACCCAGAACACCTGAGCAAACCATCCACTTTAGTGTCCACCCAAATTACCACATAGCAACACCTTAGCAACTATACAGAACACCTAAGCAACCAGGCAGCAACTCAGAACACCGTAGCAAACACCCAGAACACCTTAGAGACCACATAGCAACGTGCAAAACCAGCCAGAACACCTTAGAGACCACATAGCAACGTGCAAAACCACCCAGAACACCTTAGAGACCACATAGCAACGTGCAAAAACACCCAGAGCACCTTAGCAACCATATAACAAGTGCTAAAACAGCTTAACATCCATCCACTTTAGTGTCCACCCAAACGACCACATAGCAACACCTTAGCAACTATGCAGAAAACCTAAGCAACCAGGCAGCCACTCAAAAACACCGTAGCAAACACCCAGAACACCTTAGAGACCACATAGCAACGTGCAAAACCACCCAGAACACCTTAGAGACCACATAGCAACGTGCAAAAACACCCAGAACACCTTAGAGACCACCTAGAACACCCAAACAACCATATAGAACCACCCCAGAACACCTTAGCAACCATCTAGCAGGCCCTAGCAACGACCCAGAGCACCTTAGCAACCATATAACAAGTGCTAAAACAGCTTAACATCCATTCACTTAGTGTCCACCCAAACGACCACATAGCAACACCCTAGCAACCATTCAGAACACCTAGCACACACAAGTCCTAGCATCATATTCACCAGTCTTGAAGAGGCAAGAATCCTTTTTCTTAGAAATGTTTTAAAAAGTCTGCTTTCATTAATGTAATCATTTCTTTATTTCCAGAAACCCTGAGTCAGAAAGCCTGCGCTTCTGAACGCGAGTCCTCGCCCTCTTTACCTTTGAAACGCAGCTCGTTACCGCCTCCTCAATTATTCACCAGCGTCTTTGCATCATGTATTATGCATGCGCTAAAGGAAAGCACCTTCTAATTTAGCATCAGCGTCTCCCTCGCATCCCAAAAAAACTCCACGGCGGTTCGGTTGCTAAGCGATGATGTCACCGCGGTGTAGCTCGGGAATGATTGACAGGTGCCGATGCCCAAAGCGTTGGATTTCCCCAGACTCGGCTCCGAGAGAAGCCCTCAACCGCCAGTTTAAAAACCATCCCATGGTTCATTTGTGTTCAGATTCTGATAGAGAACTAATTAGCCGCTCCCGCAGGCTAACTCAGGCACGCGTTATTATGAAAATTAATGAATGGACTCCTTGATGGATATCACTCAGTTGAGTTCCAGTCACGGCGCGTTTAGTTCTAGATCTTTACATTATAAATGCAACACATTATGACATTTAAGCGCCAGTCTCACGCTTGCAGTTATGAATAACCGATTCATAAGCCTCGTCCGGCTCTGTTATCTTCTCAACCCACTGTTCATATTTGTTTATTTTTTGAAATGACAAGAAACGACGGCAAGGAAACCTGCTGCAACACCCAGAAAGCCGCAGCTCATTAGAGGCCAGAAGTCGGCCAAGAGGCATCAATTACCAGTGAGGGACATGGATCATATTTATAATTACACGGCATCGTGAACCATGGAAATCGTAATGTGGTTTAATCACCAGCTGTCTGTTCCCGAAGATCTCCAACGCTCCCTAACAAACGTCTGTTTTGATGACAAGCCAATCAAAGGACGTCTGGATGGCGAGGAGGGGAACTGATGAAATCTGCAGGTTAAGTCAGGGTGGGTTATTAAGTAGAGATGGGAACTGTATGTCATTTAATAACTGGAATATTTGAGGAAGAAATATTGGGACTTGTTGGCGAATTGAAATAAATAATGTAAAACGAGAAAGAAGAAAACATATTTCATAAATTCCTTTTTTTTTTATAAAACATGTGTGTCAACTAGTCAGTAACTAGAGTGATTTATCAGTATAAAGTACAACAGGTTCTTGGTACATTGGGTCAGACATGATTACATGTATTGTGGGAGTCAGATTGATTGAGACACTTCATTTGAATACGTTTTAGTGATTCACTAAAAATAACTGGTTCATAAAATGATCTGGTCACGTTGTATATATCGTGCGTTTCACTCAAAAGAACCAGTGGCGTTTGCTGATGTAGGCCTATATCAATGTTGGATTCATTAAAAAGAATCGACTCATGAACTCATTCGTTGGGTAATTGATGTTTACTGATCATACTGTATATGTTTGATTCACTAAAAAGAACCGATTGTGAATCTAAATGTACTTGTTGTGCTTGAGTAATAAGTTTGATTCACTAAAAAGAACCGACTCGTGTAGTCATTAGTACAGGAATCAGTGTCAAGTGATCACTCTGTATGTGTTTGATTCACTTAAAAGAATCGACTCCTATACTTATTCGTTCGGGAATCGAATTTACTGATCATACTGTATATATTTGATTCACTTAAAATATCGACTCCTATACTAATTCGTTCAGGAATTGAAGTTTACTGATCATATACTGTATATCTTAGATTCACTAAAAAGAACCGATTGTGAATCTAAATGTACTTGTTGTGTTTTAACAACAAGTAAGTTTGATTAACTAAAAAGAACCGACTCATGTTATCATTACTACAGGAATCAGTTTCAAGTGATCACTCTGTATGTGTTTGATTCACTTAAAAGAGTCGACTCCTATACTCATTCGTTCGGGAATTGAAGTTTACTGATCATACTGTATATGTTTGATTCACTAAAAATAACCTGTTCATAACGTGCATTATTTACATATAATGAATATTAGATCATTTTTGTGTATACTTAAGTGTTGGTGATTGTGATTTATTAAAGGATTCATTTCTTCTGAATTCACCCTCCAGGCCGAGACTGTAAGTCCTCTTTCATTTTATTCATCTTTTTTTCTCCTTTTTTGCACAAAGCCATGTGGAGTGGTACACAATAATTCCTCAGGTTATCTGCGGCTCTAGCTTATCATTTTGCGAGGAGAACGGAGAAATAGCTCATACTCTCCTTATCTTTAATTATATGAAATTACACTGCCAGGGGTTCAAGACAAAATGCACAGAAAGGGAAAAGATAATACACGTGTACATGAAAACAAGCGGTCTGTAGATTGAGTTAAGCTGGAATAAAGACCCGGACGCCTCTTTCATGATATACTGCTTTTTCTCTCTCGAATAATTCATTATTATTGATCCGTAATTGAGTCGTTCAGTGTCCGCTGTGTGGCAAACAGTCAATCGAGTCTCTTCAAAGAATACAGTTACCAATTCTTGAGGTGTAAACACTCGGATGACAAGTACACTCAAACTTAAATGTATTCAGACATCTTCAACATTTCTCACATTATCACAGTTTATTCGCTATAGTTTATAAAACGGTAATAAAATATGAGCAGAACTCAGTTGATATTTGACAGGTTTTGTCCATCTTCTGTTAGACTGTCTCACTCATGAATTATGTTGAATATCTGTCAGCTGGTAAATTTAACTACAATAAGATAATACCAGTTTAGCTCAACCAGTGACCAAGCAATGCTTCATTGTGTTCAGTGTGTGTGTAAAAAGAGCATTAGCAAATAAAGACAAAACACTTCAGCAGAACATGATCAGCTCAAAGTGTCAATCATTTTTGGTCCCAAATTTGTATAAATGTTACTGGTAGTCACTGTATGAAGAGTTTCTGGGTATAATATGTCACAGTTTACTGTATTTTGCTCTTCTCACTTACATAAATGAACTATAGTGTCCTGCACACGCTAGAAAACAATATCAAAAATGATATCTGGTGTCTGAGTAATTTTGCTTTGACTACGCGACGCTCTCGTCTTCATTCGCTGTGGATTAAAGCTCCTCCTCTTTATTTTCCTTCTCGTTTGCTAAACCCCCCCGTCACTCTTGGAGAGGGGGAATAACACACAGCCGAGGGCATGAAGTGCACATTCACACGCGAGTGACAGTGACATCTTAATCAAAGCGAGACCGTAAACACAGGCGCAGAATTGAGAGCTAGCGGAGGAACAAGCGTTGAGCTGAAGTTGAACTCGCCGGGCTTGTCTGGGCCTGACACCATCAGCCGCGAGATATATATATATATACATATGTATATATGGCTCTGCACTAATGCACCGCCGCGACGGGGAACATTAGTTTTTGGACTTGAGGTGGCAGACGCTCCTACTGTCATTTATCTAATCCGTCATGTGTTTGTGAAGCTAGGGATGGGATGTTTTTACTGAAGAAGACGCTATCAAGGGTCCGTTCAACTTGCACATTTGTTTCTAAAATGTTTTGTGTAGTGTGCACAAATACCTAAAAGGGGAAAACAACATACATTAACGGAAAGGATCTAGATAGACAGACAGATAAACAATGTATATTCAGAAATCCAGACCAAAAGACAGATTGATTGATTGATTGGTTGATTGATTGATTGATTGATTGATTGGTTGATTGATTGATTGATTGATTGATTGATTGATTGATCGGTTGATTGATCGGTTGATTGATCGGTTGATTGATCGGTTGATTGATCGGTTGGTTGGTTGGTTGGTTGATTGGTTGGTTGATCGGTTGGTTGGTTGGTTGGTTGGTTGGTTGATTGGTTGGTTGATCGGTTGGTTGGTTGGTTGGTTGGTTGGTTGGTTGATCGTTTGGTTGGTTGGTTGGTTGGTTGGTTGGTTGGTTGGTTGGTTGATTGAATTGATTGATTGATTGATTGATTGATCGGTTGGTTGGTTGGTTGGTTGGTTGGTTGGTTGGTTGGTTGGTTGGTTGGTTGATTGGTTGATTGATTGATTGATTGATTGATCGGTTGGTTGGTTGGTTGGTTGATCGGTTGGTTGGTTGATTGATCGGTTGGTTGATTGATTGATCGGTTGGTTGGTTGATCGGTTGGTTGGTTGGTTGATTGATTGATTGATTGGTTGGTTGATTGATCGGTTGGTTGGTTGGTTGATTGATTGATTGGTTGGTTGGTTAGTTGGTTGGTTGGTTGATTGATCGGTTGGTTGGTTGATTGATCGGTTGGTTGATCGGTTGGTTAATTGATTGATTGATTGATCGGTTGGTTGGTTGGTTGGTTGATTGATCGGTTGGTTGATTGATCGGTTGGTTGATTGATTGATCGGTTGGTTGGTTGATCGTTTGGTTGGTTGGTTGGTTGGTTGGTTGGTTGGTTGGTTGGTTGGTTGGTTGGTTGGTTGGTTGATTGATTGATTGATTGATTGATCGGTTGGTTGGTTGGTTGATCGGTTGGTTGGTAGATTGATCGGTTGGTTGATTGATTGATTGGTCGGTTGGTAGGTTGGTTGGTTGGTTGGTTGGTTGGTTGGTTGGTTGATTGGTTGGTTGGTTGGTTAGTTGGTCGGACATATGACTTCACCTTTGAATCGAACTTAAAGGGTTAGTTCACCCAAAAATGACCCTCATGTTGTTCCAACCCTTTAAGACTTTTCAGGTCTTAAGGTTTTCACTGACTTTTGCCAGTTCATTACAAAATGGCTTGTGTTTCAGGCTGAGTGATGAGGTTATACACGCACACACACACACACGCGCGCGCGCGAAAGCCGCAGCGGCATGAATTTTACAGCAAGTGTTCTGGAACGTGTCCTCATACCCTTCAGGCCGTCTGAACACGCTGTTCTTCTGTCTGTCTGCTCTGTGTGGGGAAGAGCTGTCAGGCTACGCTAAGAGCTAGCACACACATGAGGCGCGCAGGTGTGTGTCACACACTCACTGAGAGCTTTCTATCACGCTATAATGACTGGTGGCGTTCTGCGTGTCGCCGTGTTAACACACAAATGCCGGATAATTCAATTAGCCACAGGGATGAAAGTTCAGAGAGGTTTGATCCTTCTGTTGATTCACGCTAGCTCGCGTCGCGCTCACTGGATTCAATGCTTTTGGAGTAATGGAGTGTGTTGTTGCACAGGTTTGAAACCTGTTGCTGCTAACAGAGATTTTTGCTTGGATTTGCATTTTCTGGATCTGTTTACGGAGGATCCCAGAATGCGGTTATGAGGATGCAATCCATTGAGTGTGCTTTACAAACAATAAATCATATCATCAACCCATTTAGATGATTACCTCTGATCGATTTTATCCACATTAGACGCTACCCGCTTTTACGCGTTTTAATTTGATTATGGCCACTTTTATGTTGCAGAGATTCATTTTTTTAATTCAAAATAATGGTCACACTTTAGATTATCGTCCAATTCTCACTATTAACTAAGTATTAAATACGACTTTTCCAGCATAAACTCCTAATGACTGTGTGATGCCCAGTAAATTGTTATCACATTTGTGGTAGTTTTTGTAATTTTATAAAGTTATGTTTGTGAATTTTGTTCAGGAGTAATTAACCTGTTTCTACCATTCATTTGCACTAATATATTTTAATTAGTGATCAGGAGTAATTGTGGAGTTTGTCAGCAGTGGGCAGTGTGGCGCTTATTGTGCTCTCGGGGCGTTACGTCAGTTTGTCCCGCTTTGCGGTCTTTCTCTTTCTGCTGAGCGAGACAAGAAACGGACGCAGACTTTGCCCTGTCTCATTTATTTCTCCCATAGACAGTATATAAACTGGACACAGCGACCCCATAGGTATCACCGGAGAGAAGTGCTTCTACAGAGTCGCGCGGGTATGGCGCAATCGTTAGCCTATTTTTACTAAAACTGCTTCTACGGGGCCATAACGTAAGGTACAAGGTAATGGAGCCTTTTATACATTTTCGTGTTTCTTTAGAAATAAACAATGGACAAACGGTGTCTTTAAACGCCTCAGATGTAAAGTTATTCGCTGTCAAAGTGACGCCAAAATGAATGGGAGTCAATGGAATGCTAACAGCAGGTGGGGGTCCGCTAGCCAATGGCGGCGCCCAGGTCGGCTTTCAATGTCTTTCGGAACACTGCCCCCCCTGATTTTCTCCTGTTTCAGGTTGGTAGATTAGTAAATTAAGTTAAATAACTGAAATATAATATGTTTATATGTCGCTGAATGTTTCAAGGTCCGTGTAAACAGGGCTGTTTAATGAAAATGTGGACATATATTGTATATAGCAGTAGTTGAATGTTCGCGCCGGTGACGTCATCTGTGATAACTAAAGTCACGTCGAACAGAGTTTTATTTTTAGCTCTTTGAACATTTCTGTAAAGTCTAAGAGTTTTGAAATGTATGATATTGTGTAATATGTGAAAAGCTAGTGTTAAAACCATACGTTATATATTCTAAAAGTGGTTTAAAAAACAAGTTAGAAGTCTGTCAGCTCATGCATTGTGGAAGAGTAAAAAATGATGCTAGTTGAAAATGGAAAATGCATTTAGGAATTATATGCAAGTGATAACATAAGCTATGTTTTAATTTAAGTGGAAAAGAGACAACTTACAAGGTAACAGTGGTTATTGTCATTTTGATTTATTTGATCATACACAATTTATATCTCAGTAATTGCTGAAAGATGAAAAGAAAACAAATTGTATTTTATTTTTGAAATGTCTATTTCATGAGAAAACATTGTGTGTTTGAAAACCAAGTAGGATTTTAATTGTGATTGTGTAATAAATCCTCTTGGCTCTCTTTCTGCTGAGCGAGACGAGAAACGGACGCAGACTTTGCCCTGTCTCATTTATTTCTCCTGTTTCAGAGCGAGAGCAAGTGAGACCATCCGGTACCTGTAACAACTGCTTATTAATAGTTAGTTTGGTCATTGTTAAGTTTAGGTAAGGATGTAGAATATGGTTATGCAGAATAATGCATTAATATGTGCTAATAAAAGTACTAATAAACAATATCCTAGTATTATGCATGATAATACGCAACAAGTTTAATAGTGAGAATTGGACACTAAACTAAAGTGTTACCAAAATAAAAAATATTAACTTTAGCTTTGTTACATGCAGGTGAAATTTTACTATTCAAATGTTTTTATGCATTATCTTTATTATTTTACCCCTGTGCCAGACACAAATTAAAAAATTCTACTCTATGAATATACATCATATAAATAAAAAGGGGACCTATTATGCAAAGGACACTTTTACATAACATAAAAGTGTGTTGGCAGTGTGTACACATACACAACCACCCTATATTGAAAAAGAAAATCCAAACTCTCCTTTTTTAATCCCCATAAATCATAAGCAGTGATTCAGAACAAGTCGTTTTCTGCCGAATCTAGCAGTGTGATGTCACATATGCTTAGGCTCCGCCCACAATTGTCTATTAGCATAGACTCCGCCCTCAGTGAGCTGCACACAGTCCGCCATTTTTATTCTCCTCGCCAGAGCATTTAACAGCAGCATTCTTATTAAAGCTACTACAGTTATTTTAATCTACTTTTGTTGTTTGATTTATATTAACAGCTTCAGATGTTTGCACTTAGAAAACCATATATCAGAAGCTTGACTGATATGGCTTTAAAATAATAAACTTTCATGATGACGAAGAACTGCAATGTCACACGAGTTTGACTGCGATAGAGATGAAAATCAAAACCAAACAGATGTTGTGTCAGTGTATCTGAGGCACGAGCTATAAAGGCTCCGCCCTCTTCTGGAAAGGGGGCGGGGACTCAGCAGCTCATTTGCATTTAAAGATACAGGCACAAAAACTGAATTTTTTTTTTCTTCCACTCGAAAAATTATAAATGATATGTGGGGTATTTTGAGACACACATTCTCGGGACAACTTGAGGCTTATATTACATCTTGTTAAAACAAGAAAAAAAAAGTTAAACATTTAAATAATTTGTAAATAAATTTTTACACACAGTTTGGATGTCATTTCCATAATGATTTTTTTTTTCCTTACTAGTGTACGTCACTCTCCATGTATAAATGAAAACTCAAGAAAATTCAAGGTACCTATAACTTTTATCATTACCACTATGCGTCCACTACATGCAATCCTGAAATTTGTTAGGATTATGCAGAAAACGGTGGAGATATTATGTAATTGTATATTTTTAATACCTAAAATGCTAGATATGAAATTAGCCTTAGCATGACACAGGCAATTTTATTCCAAAAAAATGTTTAAATGTAATTTCCACTACAGAATGAAGGGTAATTTCATTTTCAGATGTGGTGGAAATTATGATTATCTCTGAATTTTGAGTGTTTAAAGGTGCTGTATGGAGTTTTTCTACTAAAATGAATCCATTTTTTATTACCTGTGTGTGAAGGGGTTGTAATCTCACAATAAAATGATCCACTTGGCAGGTTTTGCAAAATTTACTCACTGGCCAATTTGAACATTTGACCGGCTATTCAGAAATTCTACTAGATGTTGGAAAATAACAATCTTTTCTGTTCACCAAAAGCTTTTTAATCTTCACTATTGCTTCAATGCAAATGAACAAGCGCTGTTATGTGTTGTGTTGTGTAGTGACGTGTGTGTTCAAGTGAGCAGATATGAGCAGATTCTGTGCAATACGCAGTATTTAATACATCATGATGTTCAGTATTAGCACTAAATCTGTGCAGATTTGACTACACAAACTTCCCCAGCAAAGTGAGTGAACATAATAACGACACGCCAAACTGGCTCGTGATTCGACAGCGTTTCCCGCCACAGTTCATTTTTACACGCATTTGGCGGATTGGTGTTAATTTCAATGCGTATACATTTTTGACTGTTCTTTTTAAGGGAGTTTAGTTTTTCATTTTAAGTCTGAAAGTGGCCATATTTGAAGAAGCATTCTTATATGAAAGGCCTTTTCTACATGCAGATAATAGCGGCGGTAATGAGGGCGCAGGGCAAACCGCGGAGGAATAAATAAGGCAAACGGAGAGGCCAGCTCATTATTAATTAAAATATTTACACCACCGGGGACGGCGTCACTTTACATCACCTTTCCTGTATGCTAATAAGGCAGCTAGCAGCGAGCGCCTCCATTTTTCAGCCGTGGCATTTGTCCGGAGGCAAGACTTCAACAGACACACACACACACACTCGCTTATATTTACAGCTCGATCCAACCTCAGTGCACATGAATGCATGCGCAAGCACAAACCAAACATATGCTTTACACGCTCAAGACGAGAACTAGCGTGTCAGAGGATGCTAAGTGACAGATCTCGACTGAACTCAAACATGTCGTCCCCTGATGACACCGGCCTGCGTTTGCATCAGATCCGCTGATACAACTTCTAAAATTAGCATTAGCACATGAGCGTGTGTGACTGCAGCGATATCATCTGAGTTTAGTGCAAGGCTTCACACGGGTTTAAGTGTTAGCTATCGTTTGTCTCTGGAATAGCTAGTGACGTAGCGGTGTTTTAGTATATAAGTGCAGGTTCATTAAAAGAATCTGCTAAATCAATGTAAACCGCAAATATTTTGTGAATTTTTGGTAATTTTTTTAATGTACTTATTTATTTTGGTCACAGTCAGGCTTTGGTTGGCCTTTATTTTTTTATGTTTTCTTTATGTTTGTAGAGCTAACGTAAGCGTACAAATGTGCAATTTGTTCTTGATGAATTAAATATATTATTCATTTTTTTATATTTTAATAATTTTGCTAAAAAAATATTATATTATTTTATATAAAGCATTTATTTTATATTTATTTTATTTATTAATCATTATTATTTTTAATTCACTTTTTTTGTGTGAATTTGTTTGCTGTGATTTATTGTTAAAATGTAATGCATAGCTGTTGTACAGATAAGTTTACAACATCCAATTTAATTATTTGAAACAAATATTTTAAATGTAATAATATAAAAAAATTTGTCATATTTTTTTATTTAATTTCACATTAAGTAATCATTTTTATATGTACCTTTTTCTTGGATTTGTTTGTGGTCATTTTTGTAAAAGTTTCAGAGCTAATATGTGTACAAATACGTTTTATTTTTAATAATATTTGTAATGTAATTTTACGTTAAATAATATTTTTTTTTATGATTTTTTTCCTGATTTTGCAGTTATTTATATTTTTTGGTTAGTAGTCTTGTTTCTTAGCAGTAGAGTTCATGTATACGGAGAAAGTGTTGCAAACACATGTTTTGTGTGTACATAAATCAAACGGATAGATTGTGTGTTTGATTGTTTGTCATTGAAGGAACACTTCAGATTTCAGAGACTCATGATTGTTCAAATGATGCTACAAACCCATGAGTTATTGTTTGTCATTGTTCCCATTAGCATCCCGATCTCGAGTCCAATCCTAATGAATGTCAGGATAACGAGCCGTTGATTGGAGTGGCATCTGATTGGTTGCGGTTGCTCAGAGCAAGAGTGATGGCGGTAAACCATAATGAGCCTCTCGTTCATTCCTCAAGCGCCGCTCATGTGAACGAGGATCCCGGCTCTCTCTGGAAAGTACGGAGGTGAAATTTGGCCCAAAAAATTGTTACACGACAGGATTAAAGGAGTAGTTCACTTCAGAATTAACATTTCCTGATCATTTACTCTCCCCCATGTCATCCAAGATGTTCATATCTTTCTTCAGTCGTAAAGAAATGAAGGTTTTTGAGGAACACACTCCAGATGTTCTCCATATAGTGACGTCAATGGTCCAGCGGGTCGAAGGTCCAGATGTGAGTTTCAGTGCAGCTTCAAAGTCTCGACTCGATCCAGCCGAGGAATAAGAGTCTCATCTAGACAAACCAGCGGCCATTTTATAAGTAAGGGATAATGTATAGCGAGACATTTGTTATAGCGAATACAACCCCGTCAGGCTGATCAGGACCCCGACGCGAAGCGGAGTGTATTCAATATATAACAAACGCCTCGCTATATATTATCCCGCTTATTACATGGCTACCTACCACATAAATCAATAATTTGACACAAAATATTGATTTAAAAAGGAGTTTATTGACTTAAAAACGATTGTATTGCTTCCGTTAAAGTACACTGTGTCCATGGCAACGCTCTGTTTTTCATGGCAACGGTGTGTTATCAAGAAATAACAGACCGCATTCTACATTACAATTTAGCCAAGCCATGTAATAAACCAAAATTAATATTTATATACTTTTTAACCACAAATGCTCATCTTGCACTGGCTGTGATGCGACACACATTACGAAATCACGTTGAAAGGTCAAGCGTGATGTCGGCGGAAGAACTGATCCAGTGTTTATAAAAGGGAACGAAGTCAAACGCCCCACAAAAATGAAATAGAAGGTAAAACAACGATGTTGGATGATTTTGAAGTTAGAGGAGAAAATGAGAAGGAGTTTTTCGCTCTATATTTTCCGTCTGAACTTTCCAACGTGATGATGTAATGCGTGAAGTCGTGGACGATGAGCATTTGTGGTTTAAAAGTATAGAAATGTTTATGTTTGTTATAAAATGGCCGCTGGTTTGTCTAGATAAGACTCTTAGGCCCAATCCCAATTCTACCCCTAACCCTTCGCCTTCCCCTTGACCCTTGACCCTTGAAACAGAGTGGCAAGGCGTAGGGATGAAAATATTCCTCTAAGAAATGGGACACCACTACTACACCGTTACACGTCATTATACCTCGTCGCTAGCGCCTACGTCACAGGAGATGCGCCGATGTTTATCACAAACTTCCAAGATGCACAGGACTTGTTTTCTGTGGTGTTGTATTAACACGTTGGAGGTACAGACCTATGTTTGTATCCATTTATTTACTGTGTGAAATGTTTACAGGGTTTATACGACTGAATAACCTCTTGAAGTTACTCAATCGTACGTGATAGCCTATCGCTGTATTGTAAGTTGTGTTTACGACGGCAGGTGTGTTCAAGTCACTTTCGTCGGAGTTTAATTTAATTTTTATTAATACACAAAAATACAGCAAGGGTTTTAAACTCTAGCTCTCCCGAGCTTCCCACTCGTATTTACGACATTGTGTGGCGTATATGTGCGTTCAACTCATAAATACGATCTTTACGATATGACTTGAACGCACCAATAGCTTGTGTGCTTTGTTCGGGGGAGAGGAGATTTTTTTACAAACGTTTCTTTGAAGGAACTGACCGTAAATATGAACCCAAGATTGAATGTAACATAAAGCAAATCATTATTTGTCGTTAAAATACTTATTAAAGCAACAATTCTTACATTTATGGGTCTCCTTTTTTGCTTGGGCAGCCATTTTGCTACTGTAGCCGGTGTATGCAGTGACACTTCTCATACCCCTTCGTTTAAAGTGTGGTCAAGAAAAATCTTCATTTGAAGAGCTATCTGGCCCTTTCCCCTCCAACCAAAAGAGAATCGAGACAGCCCTACCCCTAAGAATTGGGATTGGCCCTTATTCCTCGGCTGGGATCGAGTCGAGACTTTGAAGCTGCACTGAAACTCACATCTGGACCTTCGACCCGTTGGACCATTGAAGTCACTATATGGAGAAACATCCTGGAGTGTGTTCCTCAAAAACCTTCATTTCTTTACGACTAAAGAAAGAAAGACATGAACATCTCGGATGACGTGGGAGAGAGTAAATCATCAGGAAATTTGAACTCTGAAGTGAACTACTCCTTTAAAATGCTTCCTATCGAGACAGAACTGCTGAGTTTGCACCTCCTCTTCTTTCTCATTGGCTGCCGTTGTTTCTTTATAAATCGTGAATCCGGTGTCTCTGGTAGTGATAGTCACCAGTAACCGACGTCTCTGAATCCCAGCGTTGGGAATTGATTGTGTTGTTCTCTCAGAGCCGTGTTTCTCTCTCTCTGATCTCTCGACTTGCTGGAGCTCAAATTAGACTTTGCCCTTTTTAACCCCCC
>JARPMJ010000482.1:0-27500 GCA_033366665.1 Phoxinus dragarum | reverse complement strand
AGTCACGTTTGTTACAGTCAGGACCGGCGTTCTTGCATCATTCCTGAAAAACACACCTGCCAAGACCAACCTTCAAGAGCGCATTTATCCGTCTTCTAAAACCATGGCAGATCAGTGAAGAGTTGAAGCATAATGTATATTCATTAAACTGAGCATTCTGGGAAATATACATAGATAGGAGTTTATCCTCACATAACATGAATTGGTGCACCGGAAAATAATATTTAGGTGTATTTTTTCTTATATTGCAGACTGTAACATTTGAGAAATCAAGACAAACTGTGACTGATTGGTTTGAAGATGGTGGGTGCTTTTTTTAAACGTAAATTTTACGTTTTTTTTTTTTTTTTGGCACTTGCTATGTAAAGACACACACACAAAAATCAATCATTGACAAATTATTTGAGAAGGTTAAATGGTCCTGTAAAAAATAGTCACACTTGTTTCCCTCGCAGTCAAAAATGAGCGCATTGGAGATTAATGAGTTGAAGTTCCTCTAGTGGAAGCGTTTGGTACTGCGGCATCTCATTTTATGAGATATCAGGCTCAAATTTGAAACACAACTTGTTTAGATTTATGGCTTTGATTTTCTTGCAATTTTAGAGTAAAATGTGATTTTGAAAAATATATATTTTATATCAAAGTTTAAAATAGTATTTTTGTGCATTTTTCATAACAATACACGTACAATTACTTTTACTGTTACTTTTTTTAAGTTTTTTAACGTCAGCAATAATCTGCCAAGTGTCGTCTTTGAAAAGAGATCAAACTTAAAGGTGCTGTATGTCACCTTTTCACTCTACTAAAGTATACAAAAAACATAATATGTTTGCATATACTGAGGAAACATGCTAAGTCCACATACTCGTTTCTCTGAAAAACACTTCTACAGCCGCTTATTTTACTTTGAAATGTGCGTTTCCAGGCTGGAATGTTTGTTTTTGTTTTGGTCTGTGATACTACACGTTACCAATTTTCATTGTCCATTGCGCTGGTTCCTATTGGGTGTGCTAAAACTGACAACCCGCATGAGCGTCGTCGAGTCTGAGGAGGTGGGAGAAACCACGATCTCCAATCGTTTGTATTCGACTGCAGTGCCTATTATGTCATTCTTACATACTGCACCTTTAAAGGTACAATATGTAAGAATTTTGTAATAAAATATCCAAAAATCACTTGCACAGTGTGATGTTTTTCCTGCAGTTCTGTACTTAAAATATCACAAAAGTTGCCAAAGATTTTTAATTTCAGAGAAATTCCAATTTGAAATAATGTCTCGTCCCTGTTCACTTGTCGCCTGTCAATGACGTAATATCCACGTTATCCCTGGTTTCCGCTCTGGTGCCATAGTAACCATGGCGACAGACATGGACAACTGCGTAATGTTTAGCGGCACGCTCACGCTGTTGTTGTTTCATTCATCGACCATGGCAAGCAGACTTTGGGACAAAAGGAGAACTAAACAGGGATCAATATCAGTGTGGCGTTTTCGAGACGCCGAGAGCTAGCGTCCGCGACTAACTTCAACTCGACAGAGACGCTCTTACAAGTACTTTATTAGACAGGTGAGCAAATGTACATAAAACTAATCAATGTTATATAGCTCAACATGATGAAATGTTAGAATATGATCAGTATGTTATTCTAATGTTGATCTAGATTACTGCTAGTCTCATATAGCATAGCGACCCCTAGCGGTGAAAAATTACATACTGCACCTTTAAGTCTGTGCTTTAAAGCAGTTTAAGTTGGAAATTTTTTTTTCAGGTCTATGCTCAAAAAGTGAATAAATGGATTATAAATACAGTGTAAATATAATTTAGTATAAAAAAAATCCGCTAAAAATACAAATTGAAATAAAAAACATTATCAAACTAAAATATAGTTCATTCATTTCATTGCCAAAAAACTATTCTGTCATTTGTGAGCGACACGCGGAGAGCACCAGAGGGTTAAGTTCACTGTGTTCCTGGCTGGTGTATTTTGGGCTGGATCTGCTGTAGACGGACATGTCCTCGTGCTCAGAATGCAGATTCCCGTGTGTTTTATCATTCAGTTGTGTGTGAACGTGCCTCAGTCTCAAACGCCCTTCATTTTAATGATCCTCGCTGGCTGCATTCAATTACACGCCATGAAATATTTAGAGCACTTCTACTCTGATTTATTTCCCTAAATCCACCACCATTGTTAATAGGATGAAAGTGGTGATAGTGAGATATTTTGTTATGAAAGATTAATGAGTAATACCGTTAATAAAAACGACGGCATGTTGATACATGAATCAAAGGAGTGGAATTAAACTTCTCATGATACCCAACAACACTCAAAATGTTTTGTATTTAGAGACGTTTTGCCCATACAAAGTTGCTAGATCGCTCATATAAAGTGTTAGATTCATTATAGTGATTCGGTTCATCCTAAACGGTTCTTTTTCTCATGTGTAGCGCTTGAATGTCTGCTTCATTACTGAATCAATTCATCATAAACGGTCCGCTTATCTGTAGCTTTGAAACCACAGATTCATTCTAGTGATTCAGTTCGTTCTCTATTAGTTCCTTTTAGTGAATCGATTCGTCATAAACGGTCCTCCTATATGAATCGGTTCATCCTAAACGGACCTCTCTCATTTCATATTCAGCGACTAATATTCAACACTTTTTACAAAATTATTGCTTATTTTTTAACTCAAACCAAACCGTTTCAAATACATTTTGTTAACCCAAACTTTGCCAAATCACCGATTCACTCGAATCCATCAGACTTTCCAACACTACATACGAGAACCGATTAGTGTGAATCAATTATCGATTGTGTTGGCACACAGTTTGGGTTAAAAAACATTTTTTTTATAATGCCCTTTTCACAAGATGTAAAATAAGTAAATACCCCACAGATATTTTTATATAGCATGTTAAAGTCACTTTTTGAGGATAAGCAAAAACACACGGTTTTGTGTCCGTCCCTTTAAATGCAAATGAGCTGCTGCTCCTGTCACAGGGGGCGGAGCTTCAACAGCTTGTGTCCTTTTACCTCACACACACACACACACACACACATGCACAAAACATTTGATGGAGAGACTCAGGAAGAAGTGACAACATGTAGAAGCAAAAGAACATTTCTGAATGGTTAGTTGATGAGTTTATGTAGCTTATGTGTAGTTATTGATTAGCATATTTAAAAGCAAATAACTCCCTTTGCTTTGAACTTTGAGCGTTGTAACTTTGCAGATGTTGTTTATGATCAAACAGCAACATTACACACTAACTACAGTTAGAAAAGTCAAAAATAATCAACCACCCCTTTAAAAAATGTAAACCAACTGTTGGGTTTGTCCATATTTGACCCGAAAATTTTTAGAGTACTACACACTGTAAAATGAGTGTGTTATTTTGAAGAGAGTTGCGCGATCGGTTTTAACAGGGTGTATACAGTAATAAACAAGTTAAATTTAAGACTTTTTAAGACTTTTTAATACCGCATCTAAATAAAATTTAAGACCAAACTTATGATGGAAATACATATCAAAAGTGTAAATATACAGTAATCTTTCCAAGTAAACACACTGATGTTTGTTCAAAATGAACAGTATGGTAACATGACAATCAGTTGAGTTTAAGAACATTTAGAAATGTGTGTAATGCAAAAAGATAACACAAAAATGTCATTGCGGTCCAAAATTATATTTATTATTACAATATTTTCAGAACATTTAGGTTCCATGAACAAATGCTACAATCAAGTAAATGTGAATAAATGTGTGTGTGCGTGTATCAGGGTGTATACAGTAATAAACAAGTTAAATTTAAGACTTTTTTTGCCTTAACGTGAGTTTGGTGTTTTTTGCTTTACACATGCGATTCCACCGCTCTGATCCCCATTGTCCCAAGTTGAAAATTCTTCCGACCAGTGTTGTTTTTGGCAGCCCTTTTTTAGTTTTAGTCTTAGTCTTTTTGACGAAAATGCTTTTTAGTTTTAGTCACATTTTAGTCACTTATAAACTTGATAGTTTTAGTCAAGTTTTAGTCGACAAAAACACAAAAAGGTTTTAGTCAATTTTAGTAAAAAAAAAAAAGAAAGATAAAAAGTAGGCTAGTCTTTAATAAATTAATTTAGGTTAAAAAGTATTGGAAATGGGCTTAGGTTTGATAGGTTTCAGCAAGTTGCAATTCATAAAACAACAGCTAACCTTAAAACCTTTGCATAATAAACTAGACTTTCTGAATAATTCGATTGGTTGGGTCCTTACATGCGCTTCGCGAGGCACACACGCACACTATCACACACACGCAAGGTCTCTCGCTCCCTTTCTCTGGTGTGCGCGCGCTACACATGCGCGCTCTTGCTCGCTCTATCTAGATTTCGAGAGATTCAGATTTGCGGGCAATTCTGAAATTATCGTACATTATGGGATTTTTTTCATTATTGATCGTACATCGTTCAACAACGATTAGAATGAGGCATTGCTGATACTTTTTTTTTTAGCTCAAAACAGACCGATTTCACGCAAAATAGGCAGAAATGACATGCATTGTGAACGTCAGACTTATAATCATTTTCGTTCCATCTCGTCTCGTCAACGAAAACTCGAAAACGTCTCGTCATGTTTTAGTCACCTTAGAGCCATTTTTAGCTAGTCATCGTAACGTTATCGTCATAAAAAAAGGTGCGTCAACGAAATAATTGCGTTATCGTCATCGTTGACGAAAACAACATTGCTTCCGACACACAACGCAGTATGCTTCGTAAGCATTTCCAGGTACTGACCTTAACCAAGAATACTCGTTCTTTTCAAGCCAATTTTTATTGAACTTGCATTTCCCCATGTTGCTAGCAATTCTCTTGGTCGGCGTTACGTCACAAATCATGTGACTTGCATAGCAACAAGCCGCCGCCATGTTCGAAGGGTAAAACAAACCGAAGGTAAATCAAAAAGGTATCTATTCACAGAAGTTTTGCTGTGGATTATGTCAGTTATGGATACTAACTGAGTACTTTGTATTAATGATGAATGATATCTGTGTATGCAAATGTATGTTTGTGGTGAGAAGTGAATGTAATAAAGCGCTTTGTGACTAACTTAACGTAGCTAACGTTACATGTCTGTGAAAGGCACCGGGGTCGGGAACCTTTTTGACCAAAGAGACATTTTTTCATGTTTGGATAATGCATTTTTCCAAAAGAGCCACAGTAAAAAAAAAAACGGTCCATAGACAACTAAAAACAAACAAATATTCAGCAAACAATAAATAAGGCTTTCACTGTGAGGTTGAGTTACCAAGTGATGAGCATAAATCCTCTTTTGTGTGCGTGTGTGAGAGAGAGTGAATGCACACAGTATTTACATCTGCTGTGTTTACGTGAATACTCGACTTGGCATTTTGAAATATTTCTGTGTTTATTTGGCCGTTTAGGCGTGCAACCGAAGACAAAGGCTACTGTGCTTGCTTGTCCGTGTTGCGGTCGGAGCGCGCGCGCAGCGTCCTGTCAGTAGAGTTCAGTTCTCTTTCGCGACTATAAAGCACATCCTGTTCTTTTCTTTCTCGTTAATTCATGTTTTGTTATTATTAACTTTAAACAGAATCGTCAACTGAAATCTGCGCGGATTATTACGACACTAAAGGGTCTCTGAGGCAAAAGTGAAAGTACCAGTCAGCGGGTGAAATGTCTCTTTGCGCAGTAAAAGTACCCGTTTCAATAAAATTATTTATATACAGATCTTCTTCTTCTATAACAGAATGTCTTATCAGTATACAGACAACAACAGAACACTTTTTCGGCATGATTTGCCGAAGGTTTTGCGCTCGTTTGTCTTCCGCTTCGTGTTGCTTAATGGCGGGCGCTTGTTTGTTTTACCCTTCGCCGCGTTGCTATGCGCGCGCAGTGCATTATGCGAGTAAAAGTCCCGGATGTCCGACCTCGAGAATATTAGCTACCTACTGTATCAACCGTTGCTGTAGAGGCTACACTCGCTAACGTAATCAAAAGCTGAGCAGTACGCTCTGTTACTATGGTTACGTTCTGAACTAACCATAAACAATGTAGCGCATAGACTACCGGGAAGAAATATATTTGGCTGAACAGATTGACTGCATTTTCGCGGTGACATGAGAAAAAATATTTAAGACCCATCAAATCTGAAAATAAGACAAAATAATACTTTTTAAGGCCTTATTTTCAGGAAATGTAATATAAGACTTTTTAAGACTTTTTAAGGACCCGCGGCCACCCTGTTTAACCCTGTATCGATCAGTAATGAGTTCAGGCTGTTTAGGGCTCGACTCTGATTAACACACAGCATCAGCATCGATTCCTCATCGCCACAGTCTCAGGTGTTCTTCTCTTCTTCCGGAGCGATGTCTCAGACACACACCTGCCCTGATCTGGAGCGCGCGACGCGCGACCCGCGACACATCGCTCGCTCCCGGCGCAGAATCACGACTGACACGCGCGCGCACCATCAGATCAGCGGCTCTGGTCTGTGACGTCATGATGACCTGAGAAAATAATGTCCTCGATTTACAGTAACACTTACTGTATATAATATGCACTTCTTTTTATAATATGTATTTTAAAATGTATAATTATATTTCAAAATGTATAATTATTAGCAATAATATATATCATATATATTTAATGATGTATTATTATGATTACATTATTCGTTTTACATTTATAATTATTTTATAATTATTATTTTATTTTTATACTTAGTATTATTACATTTATTGTTATTTAGTTCATTTTTTCCACTTTTTTTATAATAATTATTATTATATTATTATTATTATTTAAATTAGTTTTACATTTATTATTATTAAATGTATAGCCTAATTATTTTCATAATCATCATTATTATTACATTACAATTATTTACTATTTTTGTATGCATAATTATTATTTCTATATCATGCATGTTAGCATGATGATCTAACTGATCTGAACAAAGTTATTATCTGACTTTAACACTGTTTCTTTCGCATGATACAAGCAAATACTATTTTGAATAATCACATAACAAATAATAGCATTAAATTTAAATAATAACATTTAAATAATAGCCTATTAATTTTGTACTTTAGAATTAAACGGGCATATACTATATCCGGGCTCTACTAGAACAGGTTTTCCTGCTTGAATGTTGATTATTCTCCTCATATTCTCCATTGTTGCGGCTCCTCTCTTCCCAGTCTGTCAGTAACGCTCTGTTCACTTCCTGTCTCTATGAAGCCCCTCCTTCTGAAAAGCACACTGTGCTCTGATTGGTCGGCTGGAGCAGTGTGTTGTGATTGGTCGAGCGCTTCAAGTGTGTTTGGGAAATGTCCCGCCCCTTACCATAACCGCCAGTTTAACACACTAACTCAACCAGGCCCCGCCCCTTTATTCTGCGCATTAATTATTTAAATGAGGAATATTGTGACGTGTTCGTTCCCGGAAGAAACTCAAGACTACAATGGAGGCGTTTCAGGAGTTCAGAAACACTGATATAGAGAAGAACTGGAGCTGCAGGGACTTTATAACTCTGCAGATGTCACAGAACTCCGTGTATGTAATCTGCAATATTCCGGTCTACAGGAAGTACAGCAGGTTTGCAGGAGCGTGTCACTTCCTCCCTGACAGCTTCAGGCGAGAACATGTAAAAATAGCTCGTCGTGTCCAGCGTGTCGAAGCCTTTGACGGGTCCCTGTTTGCTGTTCTGGGTGTCGCACACACGAGCTCCTCCGAGAGCCACAGTTTCTCAGGATCATCAGGTCCAGTCAGCATCTCTGGGAAAGATCCCGCTACTGTTCCCGAACCGCCATCCGTCAGGATTATCATGATGTCTCTGCACTGAAGCTCTCACACACGAGCCGTTCTGTGTCGGCCTGCTTCTGAGATCTGAACATGTGAACGGATGAATGTGTGTTGTTCATGTTATCAAAGTGATTATAATTTGATCAAACATCATAATCATCATCAACAGAGAGAGAGAGAGTGTGTGTGTGTGTGTGTGTAAGAGAGAGAGAATAAGCGAGAGAGTGTGTGTGTGAGTGTGAGCGAGAGAGAGAGAGAGAGAGAGTGTGTGTGTGTGTGTGAGAGAGAGAGAGAGAATGAGCGAGAGAGTGTGTGTGTCTGAGTGTGAGCGAGAGAGAGTATGAGCGAGTGAATGTGTGTGTGATTGAGTAAGAGAGAGATAGAGTGTTTTTGTGTGTGTCTGAGTGTGAGCTAAAGAGAGTGTGTGTGTGTGTGTGTGTGTGTGTGTGTGTGTGTGTGTGTGTGTGTGTGTGTGTGAGAGCGAGTGAATGTGTGTGTGTGTGTGTGTGTGTGTGTGAGTAAGTGAGAGAGAGCGATAGAGAGAGTGTGTGTGTGTGAGTGAGTGTGTCTGTGTGTGAGAGAGAGAGAGAGTATGAGCGAGTGAATGTGTGTGTTAGTGAGTGAGTGAGTGAGAGAGAGAGTGTGTGTGTGTGTGAGAGAGAAAGAGAGTGTGTGTGTGTGTGAGAGAGAGAGAGAGAGTATGAGCGAGTGTGTGTGTGTGTCTGTCTGTGTGTGTGTGTGTGTGAGAGAGAGAGAGAGAGAGAGAGAGAGAGTGTGTGTGTGTGTCTGAGTGTATGTGAGAGAGAGTATGAGCGAGAGAGAGAGTGTGTGTGTATGAGAGAGAGAGAGAGAGAGAGAGAGAGAGAGAGTGTGTGTGTGTGTATGAGAGAGAGAGAGAGAGAGAGAGAGAGAGAGAGAGAGAGAGAGAGAGAGAGAGAGAGAGAGAGAGTGTGTGTGTGTGTGTGTGTGTGGACACGAGTGGAGAACACTTTCATGCAGGGACTCTCCGTGGTTATTATTTCCCTCAGGCTTCAGGCGGTTCACATCCGGTCAATTTGTCTGTTTTCCTTCTTAATCGAACAACAAATATTTGTTTAGACGCCAGCGCTATAAAACACATAAAAGCGAGAACGCCTCGTTTTAAAGCACAGGCTAATCGCTTCTACATTATAGTGTCCTGATGGTATCATAAAGCATGCAGCACATGTAAATGAAGGCTTTAAGTGTTTATCCGCAGAGATATGTTTGAATTCTCTATTGACGTCTCCCGTTGCGGCCCGACGTGCGCGCGCGTGTGTGTTTTTCCTTAATAGAGCATGATTAGACACGAAGACACGCTCAGGCTATTTTTTATTTATTATCATCATTCGCAACTGCACAGAAAAACAATTATGAAGGATAAACGTGCGAGCTGCAGAAATTACATCAGCGACGTGAAATCAGGAATACTATTGGCCATTTTTGCACATTGTCACGGAACGATCTCGGCAGGTGTAGCCTATAGGTCGTCCTGTCCGGTCAAATCACCTGTAAACTGTTTCTGACCGGGCTAAACATCAATGACAAACCGCACGAAGACAGAAAGGCAAGTTTTTTCTTTTCTTTTTTTACTCGCTGAATGGATAAAATCATGTTGCTTTCCTTGAATATGCATGGAAAGACATCCTCACAGAAATAAAACGTCTTGCTAATGTCATATTTTGTATGTTAAGTGCACTGGTGTGGTGTTATTTAGCCTGTCTGAAGACTAAAATAAGCCTTTGTTGTGAGTGTACTGCGGGGAAGATAAACTGATATCACTCCTCTTCAACCTGAGCTAATTCAGCACAAATGCCAGAAAATTACTTTTGCGCCTTTATGCTCGGGGACGCATGGTTGTAAAATAAGCAATAAAAAAGCACCAGATTAAATAAACTGCTATTTTAAACTTCAAATAATGTTGTGAAATTGAAGTTGGAGTTGTTAGGAGGCCATTTAACTGCATCTGCTATTAGCATTAAGGCTAGAAACACATTTTACGCAAGTAAACAAATAGTGAGCCAGCGCATTACAAGTGTGCAGTTATGTTAGCTAACAAACTTTAGCACTCAAGGCAAGGGGGTAATTATTATTATTATGCTAGCTAGCTATAAACATGTCAACATTTTAGCTAACTTGTTTAACAAGGTTATTTCTCTGTTAACCTGAAAGAGAAAACTGACTATAGAAGAGTGTTAGCATTACTAAAACTGTTTGTTTACATACTTATTAGCCACAACAACACTTTAGCTAAGTTTGGCTAACTTTTTTAGCTAGATTTTTTTTAAACTGTCACTCAGCTAAACCTGAAAGAGACTGACTATAGAAGCAGACTGTTATCATAAATGCTGTTTGCGTTCACATACTTTTTATAATATTAGCCACTACAATACAATAGTTTACATTAGCTAACATGTTTAGTGCGAATCTCTTATTAGCCGCAACATTTTAGCTAATTTGTTTGGCAAGATTCTCTTAAAACTCACCCTGCTAATCTGCTAATAAAGATAAAACTGACTGTAAAACTAAACAGTCTGTGTTCACATACTTTTTTGCATATTAGCCAGTCCCTCCAGAAAAACGCGGAGTTTTTTTGTGATTGTTGCGGGCAAAAATCCTTGATTATGCGGCACGTTTTCTTAAAAAATGCGATGGAATATGCGGGATATTTATGCAATTTTATGCGATGAAATTGCGGGAACTTGCAAAATATGCGGTTTGATGAAAAAGAGAAAAACTATTTTTTCCCCCAACACCCTATTCACTAGGCTACTACTTTAATGTAAAGAGTCATTTCGTATTACTTCCTATGATAAGCAAGCATACCTCACATAAAGTGCTGCGAATATTTAAGTTCTCATCTTGTTTTATTTCAGACCTTAATAAACGCATGCTCAAACTTACAAAACATTGATGAGTCGAACAAGTTCTGTAGCTTTACAAAATGAATATGCTACAACTTCTGTAAAAATGGCAAAGTGGTTGTCCAGCGTCGACTTCCGCCTGTGGTCCATAAATAATTTGCCCCCACTGTCATGTGACACACTGGGAAAACTGCTTTGCGCGGTCTTTTGCGCTTATGTTTGTTGGCAAATGAGAATGATTTGCGAGCTTCATCATGGTTTCATCAGCATTACGGGGTTTGCAGCTTTTCAATGATGTCGCGCAATTACGTCACTTCATAACGTTCCCATGGCAACAGGGCAAATGGATGCGCTTGTGTGAAGTAAACGCAACATTTTTTAACTTTCTGCTAAGATATATGTGACTTTTGAAAAAATGCCCCCCGCATAAATATGTGGACTTTGGCTGATTTTGCATTGAATCATGCGATCGCATAATCGCGTTTTTCTGGAGGGACTAATTTGCCACAACAACAGTTTAGCGAGAACTGTTGCACTGCTAATTAATCTGAAAGAGACGGTTTGTGTTTAGATATTTTTTAGCACAACAACAGGTTGTTGTTTTGAATATTAAGCTCTCCTGAAGGTAGTTTGACTGTTTCATTAAGATGACGGCTAACACGATTGTGTTGCTAGCGTAATATCAACACACAATGTGCTATAATAGGTTTATCTCGTTGTCTTTGTCAGTAGCCGCGTTCGGATGATTCCATACCAGCTAACGTGTGTGTGTGTGTGTGTGTGTGTGTGTGTGTGTGTGTGTGTGTGTGTGTGTGTGTGTGTGTGTGTGTGTGTGTGTGTGTGTGTGTGTGTGTGTGTGTGTGTGTGTGTGTGTGTGTGTGTGTGTGTGTGTGTGTCCAACAGGCAGTCAGATCTGACGTCTACAAAAGGATCTGTGTGTCAGTCATGATTGAACATTGGGAGAAATGAAAGAGGAACGGGATAAAAGATGTGTTTGACCGGCGTGGTGTTTGTCGTATTGAACGGCAGTGAGAGACGACGACCTGCCGCTTGTCTCGCGGTTTCCATAATGGACATTAGACGCAAAGGAAATATTAATATCCTCCTGACACAAAGCATTCGCCAGGTTTCACCTGAAGGCTCCCCGAGGACGGGCCAAAGCTCGCTCTATAGGGGCTGATGGATATTCAAACAGACGGGCTTCTTGCCGAACGGCTCCGATTCCTTAAACAAGGTAAACAGCACTGATAGATTCTCCGCCCCGCCAGAACCAGAGTCCCACATGTGGCTAGCATCCGGCTGAACGCGGGAGACGCTGGAGGTTGACAGGAAGTTGGTGCAAAGAGAAAAGAAAAACGTTCTCCTGTAAATCACATAGAAAAACATATTTTATTTTAGATTGACTGTTGTCAATTACATTTCTTGCTGGGCTTTAGATTAAAAATCTAAATTATTTTAAATGCTAATTATTAGCAAATTAGCAATTGCTGTTATTCAACCAGTGCTTCTCCAGTTAGTTGTTTTTCCATTAATTAATTTTCATAGTAACAAACTGTCAATTTTTTTTTTAAGTGTTTTGATTACATTGTGTTAAATTTGTTATATGTGATGTCATGAACCTGATACATGTTTTTTGTTAATTTAATGGATCCATGATTTGGGAAACAATGTTTACTTAAATTTAAGATTTTTTCTCACATTTCTAAAAGCAAATATTAAGGGTAATTGCAACAATGCTTGCCATTTTTAAAATCCCCCTGTAGTCAATAATTTTATCCTTTAAACTCATCTTTGATCACCAAAATGACATTTAAATGTTTTTTCCTTGAGAAAAAAAATGTTCCATGCCTTAAAATAGCTTGACTGTAACTCGACACCCTTGTCTCATTTAGTATGTGCGGTTCTATGAATATGCGAATGAGCCCCGCCTCCACTCACTCACTCACTCACTCAGAGATCCACTGGTTGACGATCACACGTTGATCTGATTGGTTACAAGGTAGTTTGTGACGTCAGAAACACCAGCGATTTCAAACCGTGTTTTTGAGACTGTCTTTGGTTCACTGCAGTTTTAAGCAGAAAATACTCAGCAATGCTGTCCACTTATGAACTTACACATGGTTTGTCTTAAAGCAGATTAAAAACACCATATAGACACATAAACAAGCTTGATTTTCACCACAGGTGGTTTTAACACATTGCTGTGTGTGTGTTTGCTGGCTGAAAACTAAATATCTTTCAATGTTTATTACTTAAAGTTAGCAGCTTGCTAACTAGCAAATTAGCAATGTTCTGCATTGTTATTCAAGCAGGGCTTGAGAAGCTGAACATTAAGTGAAACCCCACCACAAATCAATGCTTTCTTGACAATCCCAGCTCTCACGAACCCCCGCAGGCCGAAATCTGCTGACAAGAGCCAGATGTTGCTGATATTGACACATCTGCGCAGACGTTTCTCTGATTCCCTGGGGTGACGGGGGAAAGCGAGAACCACAGCTAACACTCTTTTCCATCGATTCTTAGCTCTGCTACCACTTGTTTAACGTATTCCTCAGTCAAGTTTAGGTGACCGCGGTTAACCTGACCCCGTTGCGTCTGCAAAGGTCGTGCTTTTACTGTCAATGCATTGAGCTTGTTTGAAATGATGGATTGTGCATTCACTGGTCGTCTTTGCTTCTAAGGACCCGCATCAGACGCCGGCGCCCGCTGTCCTTGAAACTTTGGCTCGACTTCCACAAATCCAGTTATTGTTGGGTCAAGACAGATGCAAACCGTGCCAGAACTTCAGCAAAAGGCGTCAACGAGGGCTGTTTGTGAAAGCTACGCTACATCAGTGGCTTTATGCGGAGCCAAAAGAGTCTCCGGATTGAACTGGGATTTCAGGTCCCCAGGCCAAACGAGCGCCGGCAAACAGCAGCGGAAAGTGTTCAATTCCTGCGAGTGAGGCGGCGACAGACACGTCTACATGTTTGAATTAAATCCGACGCCTGCCTGTTTATCTCGCATGAAAATGCTCGACTGGGACCCGGGGCCTGCAGCTTTTCGAGGCTTCGGGTGGCTTTCACAAAGCCTGAACAGAAATGAAAGGCTAACAGAAAAGAGTCTTCTCTAGCTGCGAGGAGCCAAAGTTGTGTCGTGCACAATGGGTTCGGGGGGATTATTACTCCAGTGTGTGGTAGGATGGAAGGTGAACTCATTAATGCACTGACATGAACGCATGCTAATGTTATCTGCTTTTACAGGAACAAAACAGAGATGGTTTTCGTCTTGCTGTGTCTATAAAGGCCCATTCACACCAAGAATAACTATATAGATAACTATATTACGGACGCTAATGTTGTGTTGATTATAAACTCGCATGTAATCTTGAATCAGAATAACTTCTCTTCTCTGATGACGTGGGCGGGGCAACCTGTCACTCACATGAGATCCACCAATAGCAAACCACAACAATCCAATAAATTCCCCATTGACAAAACCAAGCCCCGTTTTCTTTTTTGGATTAATAACTTATTTTAATGAATCCCTTTGAGATGTAATTAATGCTAGATTGTTTTGTGTGTGTGTGCAACATTTTATGGTGTGGACACAACTATTCTCATAGAGTCATAAAGTTAAATCATAGTTATCGTCCTTGGTGTGAATGTTCCTTAACGGACCGATTCTTTTTTTAATGCTTTCTATTTCAGTTTGTAATAATATAGCTTTTACTCAAGTCAATTTAACAAACATTAAATCTGAATATTTGGAAAAATGTAAGTGGCAACTAGGTTTTTGGCCATTTTTAAGTGGTGTTATCCAATGCAAAACTTGTGTGTTATGAGTGATGTTTGGCATGTTATGTGGTTGTTCGGGCCTTCTGAGTGTTTTGCTGGGTCGTTGTTTACTCAGAAAAGTGGAAAAATGCCAATCTCCAATAGACCACCTGATACCTCAGATCCTTCCTGTAAAGAGAAAGGATTTTTTCAAAATGATTTTATACTTTGAATGAGGAATATTGATATGTAAAAAAAAGCACACTGGAAAAAAAATAGGTGTAGAAAGAATTTTCACAGAGAAGTTGCTAGTAAATTTCACAACTACTTAACACGTTGAATTGAAGCGGTGGTGTAATGCTCTTTTCACAAGATGTGAAATAAGTATTTGATGTCCCCAGAGTGTGTGTGTGAAGTTTTAACTCAAAACACCCCACAGATATTTTTATATATGTTAAAATGGTCACTTTTTGAGGGTGAGAAAAACGCACCGTTTTGTGTCTGTTCCTTTAAATGCAAATGAGCTGTTGCTCCTGGCGCAGGGGGCGGAGCTACAAGAGCTCGTGTCCTTTTACCTCACACACACACATGCACTGAAAATTTCAAAAACTTAGCCTTTTATGTCCAAACCGGAGTCAGACAATGATGGAGAGACTCAAGAAGAAGTGACAACATGTAGAAGCAACAGGACATTTCTGAATGGTTAGTTGACGAATTATGAAGCTGATGTGTAGTTATCTTCTAGTCATTGATTAGCATATTCTGTCTTGATAATCTCTAAATCGTGTTCTGGGGGCGGGGTTTATGTAAATTTTAGGGTTGGTGATGTCACTAACCCGGGAGGAATGTTGTGTAGTTCCTACCAGTCGTTTGTTGTAGTCCTTAAAATTTTTTTATTTAAAAGCAAATATCTCCCTTTGCTTTGAACTTTGAGCGTCGTAACTTTGCAGATGTTGTTACTGATCAAACAGCAACATTACACACTAACTACAGTTAGAAAAGTGAAATCATAATCAACCACCCCTTAAGAAAACTCAAATAGTATGTTCTTGTAAAACACTCCAATAAATTTTGAAAAATAATGTTTTAGTGTACTCACTATGTTGTTGTTTTTTTTAGTTTAGATATGCAAACATCCTTAAGATTTGAACTAAAACATCAATAAATCTTTGTGCCCATCATTACGTATCAAGAGCGAGATTGGGACCCGATTCCAAGTGAATGTGATAATCAATAGCATCCAATAAGCTAAAGTGACATTGCGGTTGGACCTTCCCAACGGTATCAGCCATCTGTCGGTTGTATATGCTCTACCCTCGCAGGTTTGTCCACGACGGACGCCCAAGGACCAAGCGGACGAAGTGAAGATGAATCGCTCAATCTGCTGTTGTACGTTACCTTCATCCGAGCGTTGGGACCTCACCTGTTCCTAGATCAGCGGCCGTTGGGCCACAAATTGATTATCGTCTGAATCACAGAGTCATTCCGTCTGACTGGAGGCCAGTGAGAGTGAACCGGGGCCGGCGGTGATTGACTGCCTTCCCAGCATCCTCTGTCTCTTGGCCCGTTTCAGAAGGGCTTAATGGAAGCATCACTCCAGCGATCCGCGGCCCGACGTAGCCCAGCATGTAGCCGTCTGCGTCCTCCAGTCAAGGGCAGCTCGGACAACACCCGTAATGCTTAATGCAGCTCACCGCCACTTCAGATCATATCCAGGTCATCCCTGATAAACGGCGACGGACACCAGTATTAGCTGCTGGCACAGCCTGGATACGGCGTGCATGTGAGTTTGACAAACGTTATACAGTTCAGTGAGGTTTAGCTGGTAGCTGGATCTCATTTCTTCAGGAGAAGGATGAAAATACACAAATATGAACCCAAGCCACATATAGAGACAATTTTTTTTTACTTCTGCTAATAATCGACCACCTAAACCACCCTAGCAACTGCGTTACAAATACTAAAAACATTAGGTTGCAGTTAAAAAAACCTAAAAGGTCCATACAGATGCAATCCAACTGCAATCACGCAAAACACCCTAGAAATTGCATAAAAGTGCGTTAACACTTAGCATTGTTTTAGCAATCATCCAATCACACAGAAAATAATGTGCTAAAAAACATGCAAAATACCTTAGATAATGCTTAGCATTGTCGTATAGCAACCATCCAAAACACCCTAGAAATTGCATAGAAATGCATTACAACTATGCAGAACACCTTAGCTAAGACTTAGCATTGTCATAGCAACCATCTAGAATATCCCTGCAATTGCATAGAAATGTGTTAAAAAAACATGCAAAACACTTTAGATAACGCTTAGCATTGTCATATAGCAAGCAACCATCCAAAACACCCTAGAAATTGCATAGAAATGGGTTAAAACTATGCAGAACACCCTAGCTAACACTTAGCGTTGTTGTAGCAACAATCCAGAATACCCCTGCAATCACATAGAAATGTGTTTAAAAAACATGCAGAACACCTTAGCTAACACTTAGCATTGTCGTAGCCACTATGCAGAATACCCATGTAATCATATAGAAATGCGGAAAAAATGCAAAACGCTTAAGATAACGCTTAGCATTGTCGTATAGCAACCATCCAAAACACCCTAGAAATTGCATAGAAATGTGTTAAAACTATGCAGAACACCTTAGCTAACACTTAGCATTGTCATAGCAACCATCCAGAATATCCCTGCAATTGCATAGAAATGTGTTAAAAAAACACACAGAACACTAACGCTTAGCAGCGCCATAGTAACCATTCAAAACACCCTAGAAACTGCACAGAAATGTGTTAAAAACAACTCAACACCTTAGCTAACACTTAGCAATGCCCTAGTAACCACTTTAAAACTCCCTAGTGATCACCCAAAACAAACTAGCAAACACACACAGAAATGTGTTAAAAACTACTCAACTTCTTAGCTAACACTGATTAATGCCTAGTAACTAGCCTAAAACACTAGCAACCTCATACAAATAATAACGACTCAACATCTTAGCTAGCTCTGGGCATGTACTAATTAGCAAGGGAGTCCATGCTATAACAAAGATGAAGATTTTAAGGAAAGCCTACTCCAAATGTTTTATTTTTAGCAATGTGCTAAAGCCTGTGTTATCGTTTGATGAGCGTTGAACAATACAAAAAGTGTGATTTTTCTCGAATTCAGAAGTGACACAATTATCTGTTAGCGCGTTCACACCTAGACGAGCATTGTTGCTCTTAGCAGGATAGGATGTGTGTGTTTTTGTGCATGACTGGGCTCATTAGCGACAGCGACACAAACATGGACAGCAGTGCTACACTGGAAGACGCAGAAACAGCTGCGGCCCATTGGTGAGAGAAGAGTTCACATCTGTCAGTCCAGCGCAGCTGCTAGCATGCTAGTGCTCCCTCTTTCCAGTACACAGTCCCTGACAAGTGCAAAGAAATATACGAGAGAAGTCACAGGGGAGGGCTAACCTCTGCTATACATTTCAGCTACAACATCTGCTGGGCCGCTGTGATTCACGTCAAACCGTGGCATATTTATAGAACAGAGGACCAATGAAAATAATACTTACGTTTGTCAAAACACGGTGTTAAAGAATGTACAGAAACTGCGTAAGTGTGGAGAAAATTCAGCCATTCGCTCTATTATTTAAAATGAACACTGACACTTTAATTCTGGCATGAAAATTTACCAAGATTTTCCTCTACATTTTAGTGTAGTAACTGTGCTACTTCAGCAATAAAAATACACTCACGATGGTATTACTGTATTAATTAATGGTTTGGCATAAACATTTATTCAATTTACCATGACTTTACCATAGTAGCATTAATTGTGGTTACTATGCTATTTTGGCATAAAAGCTTAAAGTTATCAAAGTTATGGTAACATTAATTATAGTATCTGTACTAGTTTGACAGAAAATATTAAATGTACCATGCTTAACATAGCAACATTACAAAGTAACTTAACTTTACCATGGTTTTACCATAGTGGCAGTATCTGTGCCAGTTTGGCAAATGTTTTTGATATACTGCTAGTTTTACAGAAAACATTAACTTTACCATAGTAACATTAATGGCAGTATCTGTGCTGACAAGATTTGATATACCATGGTTTTACCATTGTAACATTGGTAGATGAGATTCAGTTTACCATGGTTTTACCACAGTAACATTGATTGGAGTAACAAGTTTGGCAAATATATTATATTTACCATGGTTTTACCATAGTAAAATTAATGGGAGTATCTGTGCTAGTTTGGCAGACAAGATAGCATGGGTTTACCATTGTAACATTGGTAGTAGATAAGATTCAGTTTACCATGGTTTTACCACAGTAACATTGATTGGAGTAAATAGTTTGGCTAAAAGATTGACTTTACCATGGTTTTACCATAGTAACATTGATTGTAGTAACTAGTTTGGCTAAAAGATTAAATTTACCATGGTTTTACCATAGTTACATTAATGGCAGTAGTTTGACATAAAATATTGTATGTACCATGATTTTGTCATAGTAATATCAGTCTGCAGTAACTTTGCTAGTTTTGCAGAGAATATTACCATGGTTTTACCATAGTAAATGTAGTAATTATGCTAGTTTGCCAGAAAAGATTCTGTTTACCTTGGTTTTACCATAGTTACATTGTTTAAATGTAGCAACTGCTAGTTTGTCAGGTAAGATTCTTCCATGGTTTCACCATAGTAGCATTGCTGGTAGGCTAGCACAGTTCAAGTGTGTTTACTAAGTGAGAACTATGGTAGATTTTCATAAGGATGGCGTTTTCAGTCAGTCAGTGGTGTTGAATAAATGAGCCGTCCCTGATGATGGATTGACGCGTTTCGGCTTCTGCCCCTCGTTTATATATTTGGTGCATGTAAAGGAAAGCCAAGGTCAAGCAAATTGAACCTGTCAGTCAGAAACGCACCTACACTCCAAAGACAAATGATTGATTTATAGGGAGCATGTCCAGCATCCTCACGCCATTTTGCATAGGCGTTGAAATCGAAGGGGCCGCTTACCTTAAAACGAGCAGCTCTTCCGCCTGTTTTAGGGACTCTGTGTCGTCCTGTCGGTGTAAATTCAATAGTTATTTTAAGGGTTACCCAGGGAGTCGCATAAATACAAATGAAACTCTCAGACAGAGCGCAACGTGCGCGCATTTGTCAATGCCGAGCGGGATTCTCACGGGAGCAGAGGGGGGAGAGCCGGAGTCAAATGGCTGTTCGGATGAATGTGGAGCGCAGTCAGGAAGGTTTGCTGGGCAAAAGGGTCCGGTGGGAGACACGGGTGCAGATGGAGCCCCGCTGAACTTCACTCAATGTCAGCTGCACTTTTTTAAGCCGCCACCAGGGACTCCAGCTGGGACGCGTGGGGTCGACGCAGCACATCTTCTTACAAAGAACAACTCCTGCTTTACTGAGGGGATCAGATGGAGGTCGAGAAGACGCTGTAGCATGTGGACTTTGTGCCGCTAGCATTGACAAATTAATTTGTTTCTTAAAAAGTTTCTTAGACTACGGAAGCCCTGAACCTGAACGTCAAAAAAAAAAAATGGGAGAATTAAGTCGAAATATTTGGAGAATTGAGTCGTTTGGAGGATAGAGTCGAAATATTTGGAGGATAGAGTCGAAATATTTGGAGGATAGAGTCGAAATATTTGGAGGATAGAGTCGAAATATTAGGAGGATAGAGTCGAAATATTTGGAGGATAGAGTCGAAATATTTGGAGGATAGAGTCGAAATATTTGGAGGATAGAGTCGAATATTTGGAGGATAGAGTCGAAATATTTGGAGGATAGAGTCGAAATATTTGGAGGATAGAGTCGAAATATTTGGAGGATAGAGTCGAAATATTTGGAGGATAGAGTCGAAATATTTGGAGGATAGAGTCGAAATATTTGGAGGATAGAGTCGAAATATTTGGAGGATAGAGTCGAAATATTTGGAGGATAGAGTCGAAATATTTGGAGGATAGAGTCGAAATATTTGGAGGAATGAGTCGAAATATTTGGAGGATAGAGTCGAAATATTTGGAGGATAGAGTCGAAATATTTGGAGGATAGAGTCGAAATATTTGGAGAATAAAAGTCAAAATATTTGGAGGATAGAGTCGAAATATTTGGAGGATAGAGTCGAAATATTTGGAGGATAGAGTCGAAATATTTGGAGGATAGAGTCGAAATATTTGGAGGATAGAGTCGAAATATTTGGAGGATAGAGTCGAAATATTTGGAGGATAGAGTCGAAATATTTGGAGGATAGAGTCGAAATATTTGGAGGATAGAGTCTTCTGTTGAAGTTCTTTTTTTTTTTTTAAAGAAATGCACTTGTGAAGTCGAACTGGCTCAGACATGGATCTAAACATAGTATTGCTTTTTAGGGGAGGGAGAGAGACACTACGGTTACTGTTAAGTGTTCTCGACCTCGCACAGAATAACATTTGTAGGCGTTTCTGGGAAAGTTTTGCTACTACTACTAATTGTAGCATGCTAAACGCAGAATGACGATTTCCCACTGTTGAATGCAGCATATGCTAAACAGATGCTAATCCATGTAGCATAAAATTAAGTATTTAAATGAAGCATAATCCTAAAGTCATGTTTAAAACAACATACGCTTCGCAAAGTGCAATGGGACTTTTGCACCACTAGCATTAGCCGTTTCCCACTTTGAGTTTATGGGAACTCTTTGTTACTACTACTAATTGTAGCATGCTAACAATGTAGAATATAATGACGTATTTAAATGAAGCAGAATACTAAAGTCGTGTTAAAAACCAACCAGGATACAACTAGTCTCAAATATCACTAAAACTATTTAAAAAATGCTATTGCTAATCAGGCTAATTTAGTTTTATCTTCAGCTGAAGCTATTTCCAAAAAGTGTATTGATCCTTCTGTCTGCCGTTGGTCAAAAAAAAAAAAATTATTCCCATTCATACAGAGTAGGGGAGAGTGGGGTGAGTTGTGCCAGTTTCTACTCAAAGTGACTTTAAAGTGAGGCCATGACAGTAATGCCTTCAACTTAAAGATGTACATATATTTCAGGATGTGCTGCATCCCTGAGAACAATAACTTTGGATCTGAAATAAATTGTTTCAGAAATATAACTTTTGGGAAAAAAGTGGTCTCGTGGCACAACTTGCCCCTGGTGCGGGGTAAGTTGTGCCTTTGGGGGAATACGTTGGGGGTAAATTCTGCCAGTGATTTATGAAGTAAAAAAGAACATTTTAATGTTATGAACTGTAATGTTATTTAAAAGCAAGACAAATTCAATTCAAAACTACTCATTTAAGGTTTATTTAGATATTGTCACCCTATTAAACTGTTAGAATACCATAGCATGTGTTTTTCCTATATGGTAAATTGCATAGGGATTTTGTATTGAACATAACTCTGGATCACAGTGTCACAGAGAGAAGAGGGCGGGCTCATTTTACTCAGACGACCAATCAGTCTCTCAGGATCATTGTAAAGCTATCAAGCCACGCCCTAGCAACCATTTAGAGCACCAAAGCAACACAATATATGATATTTGTGAATCATTTCAGGCAAAAGGGCTTTGGCAATAGATGCTTATTGACATAGAACGCTGTCTGTCAATTATGTAACATATAAGAATAAAGTGACTAATTTTTAAACATCCTATTGTGACTAATGCCACTTAAAAACGTAATAAAACTTCTCTTTAATAACATAGTGCAAACTCAAAACTGAAATCAGTGTTAGCTAAATTAAACAAATGGTAGGTAGGCCTAAGTCAAACACTGATGATGAGGCATGCCCATCTCCTCACTTCTCCAGATTATCCCCTGTGAGTATGTAGGTCTAGTGGTCTGGATCTGGCACAACTTAACCCTGGCCCTTTGGCACAAATCCAGACCCACAAGTTTGAAAAACTAGCATGATCCAGCAGTTAAGAGCTAACTTCATGCTAACTGTATAGACTCATTGTATAGCCTGCTAAAGCACTAAAACATGTGTGAAATGTTTTCAAACCTGTCTATATTTGTTCAGACACTACAATCCAAAAACCTTAAAGGGGTCATGACATGAGAAACCAAATTTGCCTTTTGGTATATAAGAGGTCTTTGTACCATTAACTTGCTTTTTACCATGGCTAATATGAACACATTTGTATAAGAGAATCTTGAAAATATGTCGCCTTTCTAGTAGGCCTACATGTGATAGAAAATTAAAAATGTTGCCTTTATCAATGCTGCATCTTCAAAGATGGCCTGTCTGTGCATGCATTTTTGTCCGTGGTACACCCTATCATTTCATTGGAATTAGTTAAATAATGTTAAACTGTTAGCAAATGAAGCTATAGGATAATTATGCAACAATAATCCGTTTTCAAGTGTCTCGGGTTAATTTTTTTTTATTAATTCAAAATAGTTTCACTTTCCATGTGGACACGAGCTGATCCAGTCTTCGTTGTTGTGGTGATGGTTCATTTTCCTCTGATTCCGGCTCAAACATAATAAGGTTTTATCATTGCAAGAGCCATCGCTTCGCATGCATCAGCCGCTATTAAAAACAGTTACGCCGAATCCGCAAACGTTCTGGCTGGGGGCGTTAATAATTGATGCATAGGCACTGACGTTAGCCAATCATAACAGTGGGCGTTAACACTGAACTCTTAAAGGGGAAACACCCCCAAAACAGACTGTTTGAATCAGAGGATGAGAAACAGGGTGGGAAAAGGTCATAAATCACTACATTTTAAAAGTTTTTTGTAAAAAAAACTATAGTAATACTATAATTGCACCTAAGGGAACATAATAATAAAATAAAAAAAACCATGTCATGACCCCTTTAATCATAGAAATTTTACTTTGAAAGGAAAAAACTGTTTTTTGAGCAAAAAATGCCATGTGTCTCTCTTCTTTGGAGGATGAGTAAAATTGATTGCTTTTCAAAATTATGTGGTCAAAAGACCAATTTATTCTATGGTTTACCAAAAACAAGGGGTGGATCTACTTCCCCCCTGGCACAAATCACCCCACTCTCCCCTAACGTTTATAGGAGTTTCTTGGAAAGATTTACAGCTAATCGTAGCATGTTAAACGCAGCATATTCTAAACAGAGGCTAATCCATGTAGCATACAATTAAGTATTTAAATGAAGATATAAGGTATATATATATATATATATATATATATATAGGATTATAAATAATCCTAAAGTCATGTTTAAAACAACCTAAGCTTTACAAATTGCAATAGGACTTTCGCACCACTAGCATTAGCCGTTTCTCATTCCAAACTCACACATTGAGTTTATGTGAACTCTTTGTTACATGTACTAATCGTAGCATGCTAAACAATATAGCATATATAATGACTATGCTATTTCATAGTGGGAAATGATTGAAAAAGAAACTAATAGTTGCTGGCTGGATCTTAAATTAGCTTTAAAGTGGTTTTGCTGGTCTTAGCTAGCCACCAAGCTAGTCAGGCGGATGTGTCCTTTGATGGTTTTACAGGGGTTTAGGGCACTTTTAAGTTGAGAGGAATATGCTAATCACTGCACAACATGTTGAAGTGAAAGACTTGTTATATAAATCCCCTCCTCGAGTGCTTTAATACACCTTTGTGTTGAGGATCGTTCAGTCTATATGTGGACACCATTGTGCTTGAGATAGAAGAGCGGGGAGCAGGTGAAGGAACGGCTCAATTGCTCGCTTTCATCAGTCTGTAAGTGATTGCCGCCCTCTCCACTTTTCCTAATCCCAAGGTATTGTGTGCCTTCTTTATGTGTTTGACTGGCGCTTTATTTACCCTCTATCGGTGCGGTTAGGCGCGCTCTCAAGAAAAGCACGCGTGCACACACGAGCGCTCGGATAATTACCGGCATCATAAAAAAGCAGGCGTGTCTAAATTGTCTGAGAGCGCTGTAATTGTTTTGGAAATTATTTATTCATTTGATTGCAGGGCATTAGTGTAACAGGATGAGAGATTCGCTTCTTGGCTGTTTTTTCCCCCATTACCCTTGAATGGGTATTAAGGATCATTATGGTATAAAAAAAAATAAAAAAATCGACAGCCAAGTGCACAATAACTACTAAAATATGATATTCATTAGAATGTGTTTTATTTGTAGCGCCACTACCATATTTTGACTGAATATGTTTATCTTGGTTTGCTTGTTCGTCAAAACACATTTATAAAAATGGTAAGCGAAATAAACCTAAAATTCTCGAGACAGGAGCATGTGTCCAAATTTTAATCTTAAAGGTGCTCTTGGTAACTTTTTCAGCTTAATAAATCCGTTTCGAAATCATTTGGATGGTTAAATAATCTGTTCTGGTGAGAATGGTTACTTTCCCCACTCCCCCCAGCGTTCCCAGGCGGAAAACCAGCCTTGCAACATTGGGACTAACGTCCCGGTAAGTTGAAAATAGTCTCGTGAGAAGCGAGAACGAGCGAGAAAGAACGAGAAACACGAACTGCTTTATGATACTGTGTATGATGTATTACCCACCTCGGTAGACATAGCTCCACACGAGTTGGTGCGTCTGGGACTCATTTGTTCATCACACCGGCTCCGACCATAACAAAAGCACATGAGCAGCGGTAGAAAGGGGGAGGAGGGCGCCGGCGCGCCGCAAGTGACTTTACGACAGTGATGTGAAAAATATACGCACCGCAGCTGTAGGGGGAGCTGTTAACATTATTAATGCACTGTGAACCAACATGAACATGTATGGTGGTGGAAAAAATACATTTCAATGCTTTTACGTTCCCTTGAGAAAACGCAAAATTTCTAACATTAACAAAGATTAATAATAATGCTAAATATATTGCTGAAGCTAAGGAATGACTGAGCGGTGGAAGGTAAGCATACACACATATCAGCTTTGTTTCACTTACAGAAATCGATGTTTAATAGTTTTAAGTTGGCATGAATGAACCTCGTCCACCTTCTCAAGAGGCGTGTGTGAAAGTGCATTGCGATCGCTGACCTTTCAGTCATTTTAGGGCTTGACCTTTGACCTCTGTTCCACTATACTGACGAATCCAAATGCTTCGGTTGGTTAAACCCAGCATATAAAAATATATATTGATGCTGTAATGTGTTTAGTTCAGTCTCTCTGCTTTTATATGGCTGTAAAAGCATCTTTTTACCAATTTGAAAGGCACTTTCTTTTGCCGGCGAGACTTTAGTGTTCCAGTGAAACATCTCCTCGCTCTAACAGAATATGTAAATGTAATATGCTCATACTATATTAAGGGTAGCTGTCTCTTTGATGGCTTCACCATAGCAACTGTGTAACTTTCACTCGCTGCAACATTATGCTAATACAATCTTGGACGGGAAACGCATTATTAGGCTCTCGCAGTCGCCTGACGAGTCTGTGCGTGATGATACGGATGCGGATGGAGTTTTTTGTGTTTTGATTCACAGGTTTGGGAGAAAGTGTGCACCGAAAACTGCTCTTGCAGACATCAGCAGCATTTACACGGCTTTCCTAAAGCTCATGCAGGGATTACAGAGAGACGGAGCAGCAAAAAAAGGACGGTGTGATAAAAAACAGGCATATACTGTACATTTGTGACCCTGCCTGGAGCACAAAACCAGTCTGGAGTCGCACGGGTATATCTGTGGCAATAGCCAACTATACATTGAATGGGTCAAAATTATCAATTTTTCTTTTACGCCAAAAATCATGAGGATATTAAGATCATGTTCCATGAAAATATTTAGTAAATGTCCTACCGTAAATATATAAAACATGTATTTTTGTGAGTGAATGCAGCACAATCGTGAACATAAATGCACAACTTTAAAGGAGATTTTCTCAATGTTTCGATTTTTTTGCTCCTCAGATTCTAGATTTTCAATAGTTGTATCTCGACCAAATATTGTCCTATCCTAACAAACCACACATCAATGGAGAGATTATTTATTCAGCTTTCATATATGTATAAATCTTAATTTTCAAAAAATGTACCCATGTGGTCCAGGCTCACATGACTCGAAAGAATCATTTGTTTGAAGATTTTTTGAACGATCTATCGCGAGTGCAAAAGTTAAAGTCAACTTGAGTTTTTGCCTCTTCAGAAGAAGGTCAATCAATCTCGGTTAAACTACCGTCAGCGAGCTTTAATTTTATGTATGAGAGATAAACGGCACTTGAGAACCAATATAAGTAACTCAAGGCCTTTCAAGCCTCCGCGACTCTGGGTGAATAAGCATCATTTCTGGCTTCTTTTAATGCTGTAGAATTGGTGAAGTAAATTATAATTGAGTCTAGTGGAGCATGAACGCTTCACTCATGCGATCTGTTGACAATGTGTTATTTGTTCCTCTCCGGGCTCTGGCGCTCTTTGTCCCGCGTGGTGTGGCGTTCCCTAAATAAAGCGAAAAAGAGGCGGATGAAAGGGGAAAGTGATTATTAACTTAATGCAGCCGGCTTCTGGGGTGGCGGGATCTTTACATGGTTCAGTAAGTAACGACTTCGGCCGCTGCGCTTTAACTGGCGATGAAAACATTCGACTGCTTTCAGAGGCAATTACTGGAGCTCTCAATCACAGACTCGGCTCTGAATGTCAAGCAAGGACCTCCGTCGCTTCAGCGGATCCTCGAGCTTTTCTGCACCGAGAACGGAGGCCGCTACTGACTTGCAGGGCAATTTCACCCGAAAACACAGCAGTTTGGAGTGCTTTTCCCATTCATGTTCTCCATTGGGATTTCAAATAGTCTTGGATGAAGAGTTGCGGGCCATGAGCCACTGAAACACTTGATTTGAAGCACAAAGTGCTTGAAGATCAGGGAAAAGGACGTTTTTGATGTCTTTTATGGGGGGGTGAACTACTCGTCACATAAACAACGCAAATTGCACTATTGCCTTTGCGTACAAGTAAATGGGGCGACACATTAGAAGGTCACATGTAAGTGATCTGAATGGGACTTAACTGAAAGCGCAAGCCATCTTATGTTAATATTCCTGTTTTAAAACAAGAAACTAACATTATCAAAAGCATTTTTGCCATACTGAAGATTATTTATTTTTAAATAATTTGGAGGGGAAAAAAATAAATAATAAAAATTATAATATA